>OZ023235.1:17665762-17900619 GCA_964006365.1 Trididemnum miniatum | reverse complement strand
CCACCTGATGAAGCCAGCGTTACACTGGCGAAAGCTCGTGCCTATAAATAAATAAATGTTAGTCAAAGAGTGTCATCATTTTTAATAGATGCTATTTAAGTTAGATTTTTTAAGCATCTCATTATTCTGCTGAAGAGATAAATGCTTTTGGTACAATTTCAGAACAACACCAACCAAAATCTCCAAAATGATTCTGTCAAAAGGTTCTGTAGGGCTTTAGTCATTCGGTGCAATTTAGGAAAGTTTATAGCAATGAGACGCCTTGTTTTTATGGCTGTTTGTTTCACAGATTTGATGACGACTCAATACAAGTAGCGCAACTGCAGTTGAGTCCGTATCCTCGCCGAACTGATCGCTGGTGGCTTGGTTGCACCGACGATACATTGATGTTTGAAGAGGAATCGGGAAATCAGAAAGACTCAAACGTCACTAAAGATAATAGCAACAATACTGGATCGAGAATTGAACTCCATCTTTTTTATCAACTACTCCTTGTGGCTGGCTTGCTTGCCTCATTTTTGTTGTGACGTCACAATCGGATGCTTTTAAAGTAACGTCGTTCGCTTGGTTAGTTTAGACGACGCCACTACTGATCATGCTGCACCAATTACTTTGCTGTGACTGAGCTTTGATCTTGGGACTAGCGCTAAGGGGGGCTGAAGCTACATTCCTTTTAGCGACAACCGTATATTTGTAAAAGGAAAGAATCGCAAACTAAACTCGTGTATGGTATACCGGTATTGTATGTGCATATTTATTTTCTTAACGGCTGCAATTACTGCTTAATTTTTTTCACTGCCAAATTGAACAATTTAATGCTTTTGGCTGTCACGTCAGCGGGGTCAATTGCGAATTACAAAGCAACTAAATTTTAAACCAGGGCCAATCCAAAGCAATCACCGGTACTTTAAATTGTGGCTGAGCAGGAAAAAAATCGAAAACTCAAAAGGCAGTGAATGAGAGGCGGAGATCAACTTCTTTACAGCGAACAGTAGCGAAGCGAAAAATTTTTAGAAAGGGGGGCTTAATTAAACCGCAAAAGAGGCATCAAAAGAGTTTGATTTAAAGTTTATGACAGTTTACTTTAAGACGTTACTCATCTCATTGTCAAAAAAAATGAGCTGACTAGTTTCACGTGAATTGTTTTGGTTATGATTGGTGTCAGTGGCGTACGCAGGATTTTTCAATGGAGGGGTTTCAGTGACGTCACATCGTGATGAGGAAAAAATACTACGTCATCACAATGTGACATCATTGGCAGTGTCAATTTAGATTTTTAACGACAGTTAATTTGCTAATCTGACGCTAAAATCACTGATACAAACCAGCGTTTCGGCAGTATAAACTACCTGCCTTTGATCAGCGAATCAGGATACATTAAAAGCAATTAAGACGAGTCAGCACTTAAATACAACAAAGTCACGTGATTAAAACATAAACAAAGTCATGTGATTAAATTTAAAAGCACCAATAAAAACATCAAAACCACGCAGATCAACACGTCATTGCTTCGTCATTGCAAAGCCAGATACCAAATTAACTACGCTACTATGAAGCTTCTCATGTAAAGCTGGAACGAACAAATGGAGCGAACAAATTTTGATACATCTGAGGAAACGCTACAGAATCTTTGTCATTTATTGTCCCTGTCATTGTTGTATTTAAGTGCTGAATCGCCTTAATTGCTTTTATTCTATCCTGATCGAAGGCAGGTAGTTTATACTGCCGAAACGTGGGTTTTTATCAGTGTTTTTAGTGTCAGACTAGCAAATTTACTGTTTTTAAACTTCTACTGGCCGCATCAAAAAATATGCTAGATTTTTAACGTTTATAATGATTTTTCATCAAACCGTACGTTTATAGCGTAGTGTTAAAGATGTCGCTATCGATGCGGAAGATTTGGGGTTCAATTTCCAGGCCGGTCAAATGGGACACAGTGTGGCCAACAACTCGCCACTGCTGCGACGTTTCTTCGGACTTGTGTTGCCCAAGTGCTAAGACGCGGAGTCGGACCCCGCCACTCGCTACCACGCTTCGGTACTGCCGCGAGTTTAATGAAAGGAGTACAGTGAAGATTTGATTTGATTTCAAACAAAAAATTTGCGTGCAGCCATAGTTACTGCAGAGACACCGTATTTAAGGAAACTCCTACTTACTAACTGCTTCACAGCAGCAGCATCAATGACAAAAATGCAGTTCAAGCAAAACACATCAGCAATGTTGGACTACCGGTATTGCTGTTTATCGCATCCGACGCATCGTAATGAAAGTTTCTCGAGATTAAATTAAAAAGTTGGACAGAACAGAAAAAACATGACAGCAATTTTGGCAAGCTTTGCACGAAAAAAAGTCTGTTTGTTTCAAAATTAAAAAAAATTTCATTTTTCTGCATTCGTCAAGGAAGGGGTTGACTCCCGGCCCCCCTCCCTCGCATACGCCACTGGGGATCATGTCCGCGACTTAGCAACTGGGAAACACAGAAATGTCGCAGTAGTGGCGAGCTAACGGCCGATACCGGCCCAGAAATGGAACCCAAAACCTCCCGCGCCGATAGCGATGTTTTTGGTCAACCCCAACTGGCTGGTTTGGTTAACTCAAAGTTATGACATCGCAAGCGGTACATCCGCCTGCGTTGCAACCATTATCTTCCAAAAATACCTCGTGCGCAGGAACGTTGTGTTGTCCAGCTATGATAGCCGTTGAGAACAATCGCTTCATGACATCACAGAACGACTCCAGCATTAACAATACCCGTTGGCTTTGCCCTGGCTCGCATTTTGCGTTAGTCGTTGTTTCAAGCGCAACCCACCAGAAAAGTTTGATTACCGGAACAGCGGTGGTCTTAGACAAAGGAGGGCCTGTGCGGCAATTATGGGGGAGGTCTTTTGGGACTCAAATTCCAACTTTGCTGTAGTGTGTACTAAAGCACGTTATAATAGGCATTTCATAGGAAGTTACCGGAGAAGCACCAATCAATCAAGCAAGCTCATTTAATGCATGTAATGTAGGAACACCATTTATTGCCTGTAATTGGTAGGCTATAACAAGGTTAGGGTTCATTAAAAATCTCCCAGAACTTGGGAAAAATTAGAGACCTGAGGTGGTATACTGCTCAACTTTTGTTGCTTTGTTTGTTCATTAAGTTAACGCATGGCGTTAAGTGCACAAAATGCGAATTGCCGAGCATGTGTCTATTCTATTACCCTAAGGCTGAAATGAGGGAGTCCTGCTAAGTGCTTTTCTCAACGGCACAAGCAAACTTGCGGGCTTGTTCTCCACACTGTCTCTTTAATGCTGAACGTCAAGCAAGTAAGCTGTGAATACCGATTTTAAAGCCATCGGCTTGACCCGACTCGGAAGCTCACCGGAGCCCACAATTTCAGAGGCAAAAGCTCTAACCACTCGGCCATTTGAGCTGTTACCGGTACAGTAAAAGCACAAATTTTAGGCGATATGCTGTATTATCTTCGATAATATTGCACCGAACATCAGGGGCGCCGAGAGAAATTTCGGGCCCCGGGGCAACAATTTCGTTTGGGCCCTTTGGTCAGTGGCAGGGGCGCCTAGAGAAATTTCGGGCCGAGGGGCAAAAATTTCGTTTGGGCCCCTTGGTCAGTGGTGCTCCAAAATCAAGCGATGAGCAAAAGAAAACGTCATAGCGTCCATAGATGTTCAAATTTCGGCCCGAAATCAAAAAAACACTATCGCCTGTGGCAAAGCTAGAAACTTGACAAGGAGGGGGTCATAATTTCCACATTTTTTTCAAGCGTATTTTTTTTCGGCAGAACAAATTTGAAGCTGATTGAGAAAAACAAAAGGGGGCATGCTCCTCCGGAAAAATTTTGAAAATTTACGCTGTAATGGCTATTTTAGTGCTTTTTGAATAATTTTAGGCAAATTTTGTTCGAATTTTTTGACCCTTATATTGAGTGCTTCGTCAAATATGACGCATTTTGTTCGCACATTTTCAATTATGCGTGCTTAAGGCGTAAGGCTTATTGCTATCAAAGAGGATCAAAATTATGGAAAAATTGTATACATCAAAAACATGTTTGAAAATGGCTGGGAGGATGCATACCCCTCATCCTACCCCCCTTGATCCGCCCCTGGCCATAAGCTACAGAGACCATTAAAAGAGTATGGCATATTTCAGTCACTTGGCACCATCGGTTTTGTTATTTTTTACTAAAAAGCAGAGTCAAAAGGGGGGGGGGTGCATAGCACAATTGCACCCCCTAAATACACTAGTGGCGTCCGTAGGCCGTAGTTTTGCATTCTATCTTGACAATTCTGAACCCATGGCCCCTCTGTGTCTCCGGGCCCCCGGGCGATGACCCCTTCTGCCCCCCCCTCTCGGCGTGCCTGCCGAACATAATTGTGTAGGGATTTTGAAAATTAACTATAATTTACTCTTCATTTAATTATTAAGCATTCAATAAGTGCAGTGCTTCCACATAGTAAGAATTTCTCCTTATTGGAAGATTTTTTTACGCAAAAGAAGAAATTTTGGAAGAATTAATTGAAAGAATTAGTTGGAATTTTGAGTAAACTAAAATATTATCTTCCTGAATCTGCTATGTTGCAACTTTATTATTCTCTTGTGCATTCGCAACTTATATATGGAGTAACCGTTTGGGGTAACACCTTCCCTTCCTATCTTGCAAAATTGACTCGTCTACAAAACAAAGCTCTTCGCTTAGTTACTTCAAGTGATTGGAACGCTAGTGCTGCTCCCCTCTACCAAAAACTGAATATTTTATCTCTCTCAAAATTAAACAAATTTGAAATCGCTAAATTTATATTCAATTATAGCAGTAAATGTTTACCCACAACTTTTGATCAATATTTTATTCTTGCCAAAACATCCCATTCTCAATCTACCAGATACTCAGCATTAGACCACTTGAGAATCCCATTATATATAACCAATCGATTGCAACGATCCATTAAATTTGTTGGTCCTAAAATTTGGAATTCAATTCCCTTACAAGTTGTAAAAAAACCAAATATACAAAATTTATACAAAATTTAAAAAAGAATACAAAACTTATTTACTAAATACAACTGAATTGTCATCTTATACCATAATTATTATGTTAATTTGTTTAATTCCATTCCTACTCCATCCCTTCCATCCCATTTGCTGCCTTCAGTGTGTGTTGCGACGTAGTTTTTTATTTCCATTATAAGCCGGTTTATTTAAATTGCCATTAATTATCTGATGTTATGACAATATTGTTGATTTAATTAAATTTAAGTTCAGGAAGGCTGCTTGACTCGAAGACC
The DNA here is from genome assembly GCA_964006365.1 of Trididemnum miniatum. Classification (NCBI taxonomy): domain Eukaryota; kingdom Metazoa; phylum Chordata; class Ascidiacea; order Aplousobranchia; family Didemnidae; genus Trididemnum; species Trididemnum miniatum. The sequence goes on along the minus strand of OZ023235.1, from coordinate 17,895,333 downwards.
TTACGGTCCCTTTGCAGCCTTCCTGTTGCTGTTTCCTGATTATTTTTTTGTTTTTCTGTAAATATAAAATTATTATTTGCAGCAACGAAATAAACAAGCTCGATTGATTGATTGATTAATCAAAATGGGAGTTCAGGAGGAAACTTGGGAATGACCACGAAAAAGCTTTAAAAACTATATGTTGAGTTTTGTGAAAGAAATATACACTAATACTCGTGTGTTTACACAACAACTGATTACATTCAAGGGCGGATCTTGTCGTAATATAATTTTACTCCGTCTCGATTCTTCAACGGTGGGAGTAAACCGGTATAGCTATTAGCTTATGCGTAGCTTAAAAGTTAGAAGTAATCGTAAATGGACCAAAGATTGAGATTATTAAACGGCATGTGCCATGTTTCTAAACTTGAGGTTTTAAGCACTGCTTTAAATATTATTTGTTGTTTGTTTGAATACTATCTCTGGTGAGAATTTTTTGCTTGTGGTAATTCAGACAAACTAGGTGATTAATAAAACTGCTACTGGTAGACTACTCCTTGATCAATAAGCAATACCGGTAGGTTGTGGATTAAGCTTATGACACGGTGATGAGAACTTAATATAAAAACCTTGGTAGTCTATTTCCAGTGTCGGCAAACACCGGGCCGCGGCCGAGTGCCGGTCCGGGAGGGGTTCGGTACCGGGTCGCGTACTTTTTTTAGATTAAATGCTTTAAAACACTTTTATTACTTTGGAGTTTATAAAGACTCAATTGCTTTCGGATGTTTTGTTAGATTTGATTCCTTGATTTTTACACTTAGGGTGCGTTGGGAGTTGGGACTTAATTCAGTGCTAAAAAGAGTTTTCTAATGTCGGCTTTGAATAGTGTTTATTCAAGCGTTATTACATAATATAACATAACAAGACAAAAGGGCAATAAATCTGGTTGATATCTTTGCTTTGTGTGTGATGTAACTACTGTAGCTGCAGTACTTGTTGCTGCTTTGTTGAGTTGGGAGATAAGTGAGAAAATGACGTCAGAAATATTACAGCAAACTGAATTCGGAATTACAATATATTTTTTCTGTTGAAGCTTATGACCCAAAATATTACAGTTTTAAGGTTCTAACATAGATATTTTTAGTCTGAATAATGAGCGAAAAACAGACATATTTACTGAGATTTTTTGGAAATAGGTCGGCAATATCTCAAAACTCTGACGTCGATGACGAGGGACCTGCAACATCAAAAAACGTTAAGGGACGCGTTGCGGGTATCTTTGGGTCCCATCATTGCAAGATGGGAGGATCTGGTTGTTACAGAACAAGCTCATAATTCTCATTTCATGACTATTGTAAATGAGCTGAAATAAAAGTTAATTGCTGAATACTTAAGTTTATTTTTAAGGCCGGTCCGTGAAAATTTTTCCGACTTAAACCGGTCCGCCATGCGAAAAAGTTTGCTGACCCCTGGTCTATTCTCTGGTCTTACTGCATGTAATATTTTGATTTTGCCTTGGTAGTCTTAATATACAAATCTTTGTTAGTCTGTTCTTCTGTTGATGCATGTGATATTTTGATTTTAGCTCATATTTTCAATTTTACAGCTTATGCGAGCTTGCACTAAGTTGGTTGCTTTTCATTTCAAATGACACAGCCAATTGAATGTAATTTGGCTATGAAAGTAAACCTATTTCACTTCATGTCTATTGAAAAAAATATGGAGGAAATGGAGGAAGAAATTAGTTTTGGTAATGAGGAGTTTTGAGGAAACAATGTCGTGAAGTGGAGGAAATTGAAAAAAAAATGTGGAAGCCCTGAAAAGGCCTATAACATTCAGCATTTTAAAAAACTTTCATCTCGCCCCAGAAATCAAAACAAACAAAAATGGAATAAGCACGTTAATGCCAAGTGATTACATCAAAAGCTATTTATACAGTTATCACCATAATTGCCAGATTGTGGAACAACTCTCGATCAAGCTTGACCGTTGTCCTTACATAAGCGCTTCACGAAAAAACTTTCCGATAGGCGGACGAAAATTAGCTCGAAAGCAAACAAAAGCAACCCTCCTCCCTCCTATTAATGATTTAAAAAAATGAAAACCTCTCCTTTAGAAACGATCAGCCTTTTTTTATACAGTTTGCCGAAATTGTTGTCACGTTTTTCTGTGCTATCCAACTTGCTGATTAATCTCGAGAAACTTTCATTGTGATGCAATAATTCCGGTACAGTGGTGGTTTTAGGAATGTGTCAATTGTGCGGTCGCACAGGCCCCCCCTAAAAGAGAAGGCCCCCCTCAAAAAGAATCATCGCGTTAACTGTGAAAAAAAATTTTTATATGAACTTGAACCATATCAATGAAATTGTTTTTAGTTAGGAAGTGTCTATGTAACCGCAATTTGGCTTTCCTGCTTTGATTTCTAAACTTCGGAAACCGTTTTCCTGCTACCGAACCATGCCTTTCGCACCAGAGGAACCAAAAAACAGTTAATTGAGTGCGTGAGTGTGGCTGATGAACTGTTTTTCGGTAATGATTTTGAGCAGGGCCGAAACTAGGCAATGCGGGGGCCCCCCCAAAATCATCTTTCGGGGCCCCCTAAAATATTTTTCTTGGATGGTGATGCTAAAGAGTGAGCCCCGAATGGGCGATGCCAAACTAGGGGGTCTGGGGACATGCCCCCCCAGAAAATTTTGCGGAATTTGACCTTATTTTGGAGGCTTTTTGTGCGTTTTGAGCCTTCAAAATTCCTCAGTTTTAACATGGTTTAGTAGTCTGTTTTACTAGGTCCCTTCCAAACCCACTAAAATAATGCTGCAAGTAAACCCTACTCTAACATTTCGCTACCTATGCCAAGAAAAAACGTTTTTAAGGCTTATTTTTGCGCCTTTCACTTGAGAATGAGGGGCCCTTGGTATGCTACTAAACGTTTGTTTGCTAGTTTTGCGACTGCTAATTTTTGAAAAATTTGCAGGGGCCCCCTATGGTCAAAATTATAAATATGGTATGAGGGCCCCACATCGCGTGAGTTAAGACAAAAAATATATTGAACCTTAGAATAGGCCTATTTAAGGCACCTTTATCATACGTTGAGTAAATAGTACTGCGTACTGACTATTTACGGGGCCCCCTTTCTGTGCGAGCCCCCCCCCCCCCCCGGTTGCGGAGTTCGGGGGGCGCTAGTTTCGGCACTGGTTTTGAGTGAACTGAAGAACGGTTACGCTGCTGCGAAACTAAAACTATGACAACCAAAAATTCTGCCCAAATATGACAAAATTTCCGGGTACCGAACTTTAAAAATCGTGGTTGTGTAACCGTTTTTTGGTAAAAAAAAAGCTTCCTCTTGGTTATCCCCAATTACAAATAATTACTTTCACTGTACATACGCAGCCCCCCCCCCCCGAAAAAAGAATTGACACGTAGCCTAAACTTTCAAAAAAAAACACTTTTTTTTGCAAACCTGAACCATATACATCATTCGAATTAGTTTCAGTCCTCCTGATCTCCTGAATAGGAGAACCCCTTTGCCTCCTTCGGAAATATAGCCCCCCTCAAAAAGAATACCCTTTAAAAATAAGGCCTCCCCTCAAAAAGAACCAATGCGGAAACTCCAAAAAACACTTCTTTTTTTGTTAACTTGAACCAATCAATCAATCAATTTTCTGGACCCGCTTATCCTTGGGGGGTCGCGGGGGCAGCAGCTCAAGTTGGAGCCTCCAAGCATCTCGATCCTCTGCAACAAAGGTAGATGCTCTGCTGGGATGCCAAGGCGAGACCAACTAAGATCTTCTACGTAATCTCGCAATCGAGTTCTGGGACGGCCTCTAGGCTTTCGATCAATTGGTGTTGAACAGAGCAGTTTTTTGGCTGTTCTTTTCTGGGACATTTGTGTCACATGTCCATACCAACGCATTTGCGATCTTTCTAGTCGGAGAAGCAGCGATTCGATGTTTAGAGATTCACGAATATCTGCACTTTTAACCTTGTCCTGCAAGGTCAAACCGCTAATTCTTCACAAGAATCCCATTTCATCTGCTTGAACTTGAGACCTCACTTTCTCATTCATGATCCAACACTCATGACCCATAAGTCAGAATAAGAACATAAACCGATCTGAAAATGGATAGCTTTGCCTTGGTGCAAAGCTTCCGTTTCAGTACCACAGATCGGTGGAGCTGTGCATTACTGCACTTGCTTTTCCGATGCGGATATCCAATTCGCTATCTTACACCAAATCATTAAAATTCCAAATTTAAGCTGCCTAAAAAGAACCTTCATTTTAAAAAAAATTTGCATTGACGCACAGCACCCTCAAAAAGAATCCGCTTTGAAAATAAGGCCCCCTCAAAAAAATCAATGCGGAAACTCCACAACAACATTTTTCTTATTCGTAACTTGGAACCAAACCATTAAAATTGATTTTAGTCAGTACAATAAGCGAATCATTCCAGGGGCGGTATACTCTTCAACTTTTGTGCACTTAACACCATGCGTTAACTTAATGAACAAACAAAGCAACAAAAGTTGAGCAGTATACCACCCCAGGTCTCTAATTTTTCCCAAGTTCTGGGAGATTTTTAATGAACCCTAACCTTGTTATAGCCTACCAATTACAGGCAATAAATGGTGTTCCTACATTACATGCATTAAATGAGCTTGCTTGATTGATTGGTGCTTCTCCGGTAACTTCCTATGAAATGCCTATTATAACGTGCTTTAGTACACACTTCAGCACAGTTGGAATTTGAGTCCCAAAAGGCCTCCCCTATAATTGTCGCACAGGCCCCCTTTTGTCTAAGACCACCGCTGTTCCGGTAGTCAAACTTTTCTGGTGGGTTGCGCTTGAAACAACGACTAACGCAAAATGCGAGCCAGGGCAAAGCCAACGGGTATTGTTAATGCTGGAGTCGTTCTGTGATGTCATGAAGCGATTGTTCTCAACGGCTATCATAGCTGGACAACACAACGTTTCAGCGCACGAGGTATTTTTGGAAGATAATGGTTGCAACGCAGGCGGATGTACCGCTTGCGATGTCATAACTTTGAGTTAACCAAACCAGCCAGTTGGGGTTGACCAAAAACATCGCTATCGGCGCGGGAGGTTTTGGGTTCCATTTCTGGGCCGGTATCGGCCGTTAGCTCAGTGGTCAAGCGCACAAACTATCGGTGCGGGAGGTTTGGGGCTTGATTCCCGGGCCGGTCAAATCGGCACAGTGTCGCCAACAGCTCGCCACTGCTGCGACGTTTCTGTGTTTCCCAGTTGCTAAGTCGCGGACATGATCCCCAGTGGCGTATGCGAGGGAGGGGGGCCGGGAGTCAACCCCTTCCTTGACGAATGCAGAAAAATGAAATTTTTTTTAATTTTGAAACAAACAGACTTTTTTTCGTGCAAAGCTTGCCAAAATTGCTGTCATGTTTTTTCTGTTCTGTCCAACTTTTTAATTTAATCTCGAGAAACTTTCATTACGATGCGTCGGATGCGATAAACAGCAATACCGGTAGTCCAACATTGCTGATGTGTTTTGCTTGAACTGCATTTTTGTCATTGATGCTGCTGCTGTGAAGCAGTTAGTAAGTAGGAGTTTCCTTAAATACGGTGTCTCTGTAGTAACTATGGCTGCACGCAAATTTTTTGTTTGAAATCAAATCAAATCTTCACTGTACTCCTTTCATTAAACTCGCGGCAGTACCGAAGTGTGGTAGCGAGTGGCGGGGTCCGACTCCGCGTCTTAGCACTTGGGCAACACAAGTCCGAAGAAACGTCGCAGCAGTGGCGAGTTGTTGGCCACACTGTGTCCCATTTGACCGGCCTGGAAATTGAACCCCAAATCTTCCGCATCGATAGCGACATCTTTAACACTACGCTATAAACGCACGGTTTGATGAAAAATCGTTATAAACGTTAAAAATCTAGCATATTTTTTGATGCGGCCAGTAGAAGTTTAAAAACAGTAAATTTGCTAGTCTGACACTAAAAACACTGATAAAAACCCACGTTTCGGCAGTATAAACTACCTGCCTTCGATCAGGATAGAATAAAAGCAATTAAGACGATTCAACACTTAAATACAACAATGACAGAGACAATACTTTCATTCATTCATTCATGTAATTTATTTGTCCAACGGTTAAAGAGTACAAATACTTGTAGTACACAACAAAAAATGGTATAGGACAGGGAGACTGCGAAGGAACCATCAGGTCTTCGAGTCAAGCAGCCACCCTAAAAACTAAATCAATGGTTTACATTTATTGTTAGTTAAAAAGGTGCCGTTCTTGGACGATAACAATGGATAATATACTAAACAAATTGTGGGCTACTTTACTGGTAACTAACTAATAACTCTTCAAATAAAGATCCTTCAATGATTTTTTGAATTTTTTCAAGTTAAATTTTCTTATATCTAAAGGAGCTGAATTCCATATTTTTACCCCCTTATATTTGATTGAGCGTTGCAATTTCGAAGATCTATACCTTGGTATGTAATAATTGAGACCACATGCTTGCCTGCGAGTTGCAATAGAGTGACAAGTCTTCACGTTTGTAAAATAGTTTTGTAAATTAGTAGGTAACTTTTTGTAGAAATGACGATGAACGAATAGGGCAGATTGAAGTTTAATTATGTCATCGAGTTTGAGGATACTCAACGACTTATAACAACTGGAACTAGAGTGTCTCCAATGTATACCAGCAAGTAGTTTTACTGCTTTGTTTTGAAGAATACGAATAGAATTAAGTTGGGTTGAAAATGTTGAGGTCCATTTGTGATGCAGTAGAGCAGATGGGAGTTAAACATGGCGTGATAAATTAGAGTTAATACTTTTTTAGGAAAAAATTTTTGACTTTAAACATGATTCCTACAGCGCGAGAGAGTTTATTGTGAAGGAGTTGTATGTGGGACTTGAAGTTAAAGTCATTATCAATCTGAACTCCTAGGTACTTCGCTGATTTGCTGACATTGATCTTTTCATTGTTGTACAAAATAACATTTAGCCTGTTTCCATGTCCACTCAAAACGTGGGCTTTCTGAACGTGGGCCGAGTTAAAAGTCGCGGGCTTTTCTAACCCACTTTCGTTGCGCGTTTCCATGTCCAAAATGCTAAGAGTGGGCTTTGAATGCTGAACTAATTTACCGGTAGAGGCGCATAGTGAAACAGCCTAGCAACGATGTAACATAATTTTTCTTGGCATGATTGGCTTCGGTAATGCTGAAGCTCTCGTCTTTTGTCGTATCAAAACTAAAAGCTGCTTAGTAAGGGTGGTTAAACAATGCATCTTTGCAATTTACTTCTCCATTTCAAGGCGCTTGGCCTATTTCCACCTAATCTGTTTTTCACTAACTCAAAACTTACGCATTAGATCATCCCAATTTGAAGCAGTATAACCCCAAACCATGCCCAAATGATCCCCACTCGGATTTGTAGCCTACTTAGTTAACAACTGAAAAAATGCTTTTACATTTTTTACAAGGTATCAGCAATAAATGAGCGGCTGGTTGGTATACGTACCAGTATTTCACAGTTAACACTGATTTAACAGCTCAGATGGCCGAGTGGTATGGAGCGTCTGTCTCTTGAGCTGTAGACTCGGGTTAGATTCCGAGTCGGGTCAAACCAATGACTTTAAAATTGCTTCCCTGCTTGACGCTCAGCATTGAAATGACAGTGTGGAGAACAAGCCGGCAAGTTTACTTGTTGTGCCGTTGGGAAAGGCACTTAGCGGGATTCCCCCATCTTGGTGTGGTAGACAGATGGCTGGCAACTCCTAAGTGAGCTCGTATAGGGCATTGATCGCTTTCTCGTGATAGGAGGATAAATATGCTACTATCTCGGCAGCGTGGCGCAGTGGTTTGGAGCGTCGTTTTCACGACGACCATGATCGCAAGGTTAATGGTTCAACTCCCAACCTAGTCTCGTTGTTGCGTCCTTGCGATGATTATCTCTGCTTGGTGGAATCCGGCAAGCAGCGAATTGAAGAAGTCAAAAGAAAATTCAACCGGAAAACTTGAAAACAAAGGCAACTCCTAAGCGAATCTGGATTCGTCGTACGCATAGCGCCTCCACCGCTTTCTTGTAACAAGAGGATAAAGATGAAGAAAACAAATCTCAATCGCCGGATTTAAAGTAGTACCGGTAGGCTTTTTGGGGGGAGAGATCTACTGCCTGGATCAGGTGCACCCAGCCAATGAGCTTGCAACCAAAATGAAGATCACTCTTGGTGCCCACAGCTGCTTGGCAAGGTCGTATACCAATTGTCAAGTTCGTCAGCGTCATTGCTCAAACTAAAGATTTTCCGTCTTATATATGACTTTGCCGGGCGTTATTTTTACATCGATGTGACTAATTCCACTCTACTCAGGGGAGTAACTAGAGACCGAGCTAGCTACCTCCCTTAAGAGAACGAATTTCCGATTAAAACAAAAACATACAGTAAGAGAGTGAAAATTATAACCAGTTCGTAGAAACGCTTTGCCTAAAACTCATCCCTTTCCGTGACAATTGCAAAAACGTTTTTGAACCGAAGTAACTGCAACTAGCCATTGCCAACCTATAATTTTAAAGGCTGATCATCACAAGTTGGCCTATACAAGCCAAAAAATGCAGTCTTTAGCACGATGAACTTCATAGCTGAAAGTGAGCGATGACATAAACGTTATACGTCGTCCAGAAAACAATAAAATTATTTGTTTAACTTGAAGGCTGTCTCAGGTAAGTCTAAGCTCTGGGCGAGGTGCTGCGCATACCGGTATGAAAAATGATGCGCAACAAGTTAAAGAATAATATACCACAAGTACATAACTGCTAGAAATGCCTTTAATTTTGCAGCGTCAACCTTTGAGTACCGGTAATAATAACGTGAAAATAAATCGGGGCGGCACGAGCAAACGCAAGGAAAAAGCAATAATGTACGTAGTAAATTGTTAGCAACGACTATAAGCATGGGCGTGCCTGGAGGAGGCAAGGGGGTAGCACGCTGTAGGGTTTGAAGATCTTTTTTTAAAAAACCCTTTTGACGTATTTCAGAGGACGCCCTGTGGCAACGTTCTCAAAAACTCGCGCTGCAGAAAAGTTTGGCACGCCCCTGGGTATAAGATCAAGTATGGTCCACAATTATTATGCCAAAATAATAATCAGCAAAATTAATTGGATCATTGCTAACAAAATTTTCTCGGTAATATTATAACCAAAACAATCTCTACACCAAAGACATTGCATGAATTACTCAAGAAACAAATCCGCAGATTTCATCAAAACAGTTGCACTGGGAGTTGCTACTCCAAGCGTACTCTAACGTTACGGTCACGACCTCTAGATGGAAGTGTATGAAAATCCAAACAGAATATGTTTTACTTTAATTTGAATTTTTATCCTTCCATGGGGAAAAAGCGATGCGAAACTCTACATTTGGGCGCGAGGACACTTGGGCGCAGTGCCATTTGGTCGCGAAATACGTTCAAACGCATTTTTAATGCAGCCATGTCTAGTTAGGGTCACGCAGCCATGCCTAGTCTTTTTGACGGGCATGCTTCAACGATTACCCGTTTTGCTGCGTGTGCCCTTTTCCGCGCTTGGCCAATACTTATTATGAACGTGTGTTTCTAACGTAATGGAGTGCGGAAATAAAAACGAATAGATTGATGATTGATTGATTTAATCAACTTTAAGTTAGTTATTTTTTAAATAATAACTTTTCTGTCTGCAACGATCTTATCCAATATTATACTTAATTTTCTGTTTTCAACGATCTCATAGAAGAAATTAAGATAACAAAAGATCTAAAAGTTGGAACATTTTTGTTGCAACGTTCTCGAACGACGGAAACACGTGAGAATAAGACAATTGCAACGACACGGTAATGCGTGATTAATACGCAGCAAATTTTTAATGAAAACGTAAAAGTAAGTTTTCGCTTAAAAAAATAACGTGATTTTGAAAAGGTACTTGACCAATCTAACATATACGAATGAAATCGATCATAATTAACAGCTGACTCATAATTTATTTTATCAAACATGATTCCATTTCAAAGAATTTACAAATCACCACTGCGTTAAGCATCTTCTTAATTTTTTTTTATTTTGCTGTCCTACATTGCGTGGACATTTTCTTTGATAATCAATCTCTTAGGTTGCTAGACAATCGATCGTAAAAATGAGTCTTTATCTATCGTTAACTTGACCTTTACTTTGCTCCATCTTTTTTGATATACGTTACCGTTAATTAACACATCTTAATTTCTTCTATGAGATCGTTGCAAACAGAAAATTAAGTACTGGATAAGATCGTTGCAGACACAAAATAGTTTTCATTAATTAAAAAAAAAAAAACTAACGAAAAGTTGATTAAAAATGCGTTAGAACGTACTTCGCGCCCATTTGGCACTGCGCCCAAATACCCTCGCGCCCAAATGTCTGCGCCCAGATATCTCGCGCCTAAATGTCGTGTACCGAGGCGATAGGGGCGCTATTAACGAGCTCAATCAAAAGATGCATAGAACTTTGTTACAACTCAAAACGTGGTAAATAATGTTACATGGGAACGCCACAAGTAACCTTTTTGATATCATGTAGAGAGCAATGATTACCAATTCACTGGTTTTGCCCGACTTGTAATTGAACTCACGTGTTCGGCGCCAGAGGCAGTCGATCTATGCACTTGGCCATTCAAAAAGCATAAAATTTATTAGAGCTCGTTCACAACCTTTAAATATATACTTAAACACCTAGTAATTTGAATGCTTAAAACGAGCTGCTTGCGTAAATCTGGTGGAAAGCAAGCCTTGTGCTTAGATGCAACTTCAATTGCCAGCACGCAAATCAGAAAAGAAACAATTATTTTAGCAGTGCGTTTAAAAAATCCATATCAGGCTACGTAATAGCCCTGTCCATAAGATGTTTTTGTTCAGAGACAGCCATGTAACATCATGTCGGTCTTTACTGCTTCCACTTTCAGTTTTTTGCAATGAACGATCCTTCAGCAAAGCTTAAGCTGGGAAATCCCGCTTCAAAAGAATAAGGTAACCATAAAGTTTTCCATCAATTTCTTACACCGGGTTCATTTAAGTTGGGAGCAAGCCAGTTCATTTGCACTTTGCATGTGCCATTCACGTGAGCATCTTGGTCATTGCATATGCGTTTCTTTTACAAACAGCTGTTGACAAAATCCACCTCACTGGCACTAAAATGCAAAATAATACGATGTAAGTTTACATCGTAGGCTACAGACATACTTTTGCAGGTAGTTTGGTTCTTTGAAGCATTAAAGCAATTTCAAAAACAGCATATCTCGCTTTTAGATTAAATCTTTCTTCAGTTTCGAAAATTGAAGAGAATTACAATCAAGACTTTGCAATAGACTGTTAAAATGTTACAGCTTAGTAGTGGTTACTTAGGGCCTATTTATCATCCCATCTTGAGAAAGCAATCAAGGTGCTATAACAAGCTTGCTTTGGAGTTGTTGGTTACCTGCTCAGAGGCGGAGAATCCCAATGAGTGTTTTTCCCAACAACACAAGTAAACTTGCGACCTTGTTTAAATCATTATTCCTTTCATGCTGTGCGTCAAGCAGAAAAGCTGTCTATACCAGTTTTAATAACATTGCTTTGACCAATTACACCAGAGTCCCACAGTCCACTTGGCCGTTAGACGTTCACGAACAAGTAGCTATCAGCTGTCTGCACTCTGTACCTACTGCAATTTACGACTGAAAATATAGTTTGGTACATTATAGCTGTTGCTGATGATATCATAGCTCTTGCAGAGTAATACAGTATGTATATACAATTATTATACACTACAACTGCAAAATAGCACAACGTACTGTACATACAGATGTTGTAAAGCCAAACACAACAAAATTGCATTTACCAAGAGTGAAAGTAGCTCTCATGCACAAATATCAAAGTTTGCTCAAAAATTTAGTTTACTGATAATTCCATTGGATCAAATCAGCGACATGGCTTAGCGGTACCGCGCGCAGGTGACAGATCCTACGTGACGGGTTCGATTCGCGGCTGGAGCCGATCGCATTTGACATATGTAACGGGTGGCTGCTGACTCGAAGAGCGCAAGCTCACTTCGCAGTCTCCCTCAATTACTGTTGAATTTTCCGTTCAGTATAATTTGAAAATAACCTCAGTAATTTAAATCAGCAGCAAATTGCACTCTGCAGTTTGCATGTAACACATTTACAAGATATTAAGCAAAGCTTCATAAAATACTAACCAAGATTTGTTGCAATTATTTTTTTTCTGATAAGAATATAAGACCAACGTTTCAATCCACTTTTAAAACAAGTGAGGCAAAATCTTCACTTGCTGGCTTCCGTAACATGTTTTCAAGAATTTCAATAAGCAATCAGCAAGTTTTCTGGTTTCTGAAACACACTAGTAGCACCAAATGATCTGAAATTGAAAGATTAAGGAGATAATCTATTTAAATAAACACCATCAATATTGCATATGTGTTAAATTATTTTCATTTATTTCTGCAATGACATCACGTTGAAAATACCAGTTCTTGACATAAGTAAGGTACCAGTGAGTTTTATTCTTTAATGGTAATGTTTTTGCACAGTGCCTTCCACTGACAAAAATTCAAAACAAAAGCTCTTAACATTGCATAAAATACTAAGTCCTTGGGCAAGAAATAGGTCATGAAAATGCAGCGCAGGCGCTAACCCAGCGACAAAATGATATACAGTTTTTAGTTGGTGTTTAACTTGTGGCTATTTATGCTATTTGTCAGGGTATGGTCTATTGCTAGCTTGTGTCAGTAATACAAGTCAACAATAACAATTAGAATATTATTTAAGCAAATAAATGCGAGCATGCAGTGTGCATGTTTCAGCATAAAAGGGATAAGAGTCTATAACTAACAGACTAATCAACACTTTTCAACAGACATAATTTTTTGTAATAACATCAAGTTAGGACGTAGCAAATTATGACCATTAAAGAACTAGGCTACCGGTAGTGAATACTAAGTGATATGCCAAAATTGAATAAATGCCACCAATTTTAATACCAGTCATGATTAGACATGGGTAAGGGTACTAGATATCAGGAGTAGCAGTGGGCTAAATCACCTACAAGCAAACTTTTAAACATCAAAGTGGCTATTGTTACAGACCCGTACACATAACGACTTAGTTTACTTTATCACTTCGTCATGCTCTCTGGATCGAGGTCAGCGTGAAGGGATAATCTGATAGTAGAATAAACCAAGTGCTTATTTGTACAAGCCTGTACAAATAGCCAGTGCTGCCTTTAAATATTCAACTGTTTAAGGTCATCAAAAGCAACTGCAACACCAACAATACTTTTTAAAGTTTAATTGTAATTGAGTAAATAAAGTACGGTAGGCCTTCGCTGGTAGCATGCAGTACCGGTGCGAAAGCTGCTTGCGTAGCATTACCTATGTCACTCAATGCTGCCATGCAAAAAAGCCAAGGCTGACCCAGCGACCACTTAAGTAAGAACGAACCGGTACCACCTACCAGTACCGCTTGTTTTTGCAACTAGACTAGGCAAACAGACTTCAGAACTTGAACAGTGAATTGACTTCACTCTTACCAGTACTTCAGAATAGCAAAACAAGGCTAACCGGCTAATAGGTGAATTCAGTAACGAGCCTAACCAGCTAACTGCCCAAGGCAAGTTATTACAGCCGAAAATTTGCAAGCCGTAATACCGAACTTATTGTGTTTGAAGACTTCAGTCTCTACACTCGCTCCAACGGATACGGTTTTCTGTATTAAACAAGAACATAGTATAAGCATTCTGAAAAGCGTTAACAAATTATATGACAAAATCAAAATTACTTACTAACTGAAATCCACTTCACCGTCTTGAATGGCAACACATTGAAAAAGAAATAAAATTACCAGTGCGCTAGTATATAACTGAAAAGTAGCTTGCAATTAGAATTGAAGAAAAAAGGCACGCAATTACGTAATCATCACCTCCGCATACGAACAAGCAAATTAGCAAAACACGTAAACACAAGTTCGGTTCCCAATGGGTTCACCGTACAGAACAAATTAGAAACGGCATTAACATACCGGCCCCTTTATGAATACCCCCGGTAGTTCTTAACACACAAAGGTTAATGTCCAAATTCATAATAATAACACAGTTTACACATACATAGCGATTAAAATTACAATTATTACACAATATCAGTTGGTGAAGTGGCATGAATCTATGAACACTAAGAATACATTACACACTATATATAAACCATTATGCCTACACATTATAACATTACACAAAATTCATTACAAATGTCATTACTGAAACATTGAATATTATGACTTCATTTCTCATGTTAACCAAGAAATAAACCTTAAATAACATAAATTAGGCCTAACGTAACACAAACACATTTCATATTTCAAATTTCTCAGCTGCACTGAGTAAGCACAATTTAGTGATAGGTCGATCTAACAGTGATGTCGACGTTTTTATTTTGGCGCTGCGTACAAGTCCGTGTTTGTCAGTTCGTGTCTCTACAATGACGCCGAGATTCCACGCATTTCGTGGCAAATTATGATCCGCGATTAACACAATGTCCCCAGCGGTAAAGTTTCGATTTGGAACAGCCCATTTTTGACGTTTTTGGAGAAGCGGCAGGTACTCCTTTATCCATCTCTTCCAAAAGAGATCAGCCAAGTATTGTACACGCCTCCAATGTTTTCGGGAATACATATCAGTTTGTTCAAATTGTCCTGGTGGTAATGAAGGATCTGACTTCATGTGGAGAAGCATATTTGGTGTAAGTGGTTGAGGGTCTTTGACATCATCAGAAACGCACGTAATTGGTCGACTATTGACGACATTTTCGACCTCGCACATGTATGTCAGCAAGCTTTCGTCATCCAAGGTTTGTTCTTGAACCACTGAACTGAGGATCTTTCGAACAGAACGTATGCTCCTTTCCCACACTCCACCGTGATGTGATGCAGTTGGAACATTGAAAACCCATTTAATCTGCTTCTGCAAAAGAAAAGCATAAATAGTATTTTGATTCCATTGATTGATCAGACCTTCTAGCTCCTTTTTAGCTCCAACAAAATTTGTTCCATTGTCAGAACGAATCTCCATTACAGGACCTCGACGAGCTATGAATCTTCGCAAGGCTTGAATAAAAGAACTGGTGTCCAAACTGTGGGCGATTTCAATATGAATTGCTCTTAAATTAAGACAAGTAAAAAGAACTCCATACCGTTTGACGGAACTACGTCCGCGTTTTACCATGAAAGGGCCAAAATAATCCGTCCCAACAAACGAAAAGGGTGGCAATCCTGGTGTAACTCGATCTGAAGGGAGGTCAGCCATCTTCTGCCGCCCAAGTGCACCATGATTTTTACGACACGAAAAGCAGCTGTTGAGGACGCTTCGTACTAACGAATTGGCTTTCGGTATCCAAAACTTTTCCCGTAGCAAAGCCAGAACATGAGCTCTCCCCACATGGCCTGAGATCGAATGGAAATCTTTAATCACCAGGGAAGCAATATTAGATTCACGAGGAATCAAAATTTGATGTTTTTGATTAAAATTTATGGGCGAGAACCTTAGTCTACCACCAACACGCAGAATTCCACTTTCATCAATAAAAGGATCAAGACTTACCAAATGGCTGTTTCGTTTTACCGTTTTGCCTGTGGTAAGAGCTTCAATTTCATCAGCGTAGAACTTTCGTTGCTCGTACTTGATCATTTGGATTTCTGATTCTCGTAACTCATCGACCGAGAGCGGTTGAATCGCATGCACTTTCATCTCTGAACATCTCCTTTTGTGCAAGTTGTTGCGATATCGCAGAAGCCATGCCGCCGTGATTTTCAACTTGATCCAATCGGAGTATCTAAACAACAATTCATCCACTGTGGCACCAATCGAAACGCACGTGTGACATACCTTGTGCGGTGGTTTCAATTCCGGATCTATTTCTGGAATAGCGCAAACGAAATCTGGTTGAGCCGGCCAAACATCTGGATGATTTCGAAGGAATTCAGGACCAGGAATCCAACAGTGGCACGCGAGAAAATCCGTGAAGGTCATGCCTCTCGTAGCCTTGTCAGCAGGATTGTGCGCGCCAGGAACAAAGCGCCATTGGGAGAGATCTGAATTGTTTCGAATAAATGCTACACGGTTAGCAACAAACGTCTTAAAAGCACGGGATTCGTTATGAATGTACCGCAACACAGTAATGCTATCACTCCAAAAATAAGAAGTGATTTCGTCATATTTTAACTCCTTTCGCAGAAATTGGTCATTCTTGATGGAAAGAGTAGCAGCGTTTAATTCAAGTCGAGGAATGGTGCTCCTTTGAATTGGCGTTAACCGGCATTTAGCAAAAAGTAAGCAGCAGTGGCATTCAAGATTTTCGTTTACAAATCTAACATAGGAAACACAGCCATAAGCGTCTTCTGAAGCATCAGAGAAATGGTGAAACTCTATTTGTAACACCTTACCAAAGTTTGACGGTTTCAGACATCGATCAACTCGAAAAGAAGAAAGTTGTGACAGATTTTTGATCCAAGTATCAAACCTGTCTTGCGATTGATTATCAATTTCTTCATCCCATGAAAGTCCCTTGCGACACATCTCCTGCTGAAGAATCTTCACTGTCAGCATGACTGGTACTAAAAATCCTAAAGGATCGTAAACTGAGTTCACAATTGATAGCATTTGTCTTCGTGTAGCACGTGATTCACTCGAGTAGTTGAACATAAAGTGAAACTCGTCAGTTTCAGTAGACCACAGTAATCCTAGTGCTCGCGTACCTTGCGTTAGTGCGGTGGCCAAAGGCAACGACTCGGGACCGATAGGAGCTCTATCTTCCTCAGGAACTGATTTATAAACTAGATCACTATTGCTCACCCATTTCGTAATATGAAATCCACCGCGTTGTAGCAACTTTGTTATCTGCGTCACCAGTCTTATAGCACTATCTTCATCTGGAGTAGATACTAAGCAGTCATCCACGTAGAAATTGTTTAACACCGCTTCACAAGCTTCACTGGTAAAATCTGATCGATTATCTTCTGCGGTCTTGCGCAGTGCAAAATTAGCGACACTAGGTGAACAAGTAGCACCAAAAATGTATACCTTCATGCGATAGTCTTGCGGTTCATTGTTCAAGTTGCCTTCTTCCCACCACAAAAATCGTAATAAATCTCTGTCTCTCTCGGGAATTTCGATTTGATGAAACATGGATCGAATGTCTCCCATGATGGCCACTTCCTCGAGTCGAAATCTGCAAATGACTCCTAAAAGAGAATTGGTGAGATCTGGGCCTTGTAGTAGATTATCATTTAGAGAAAATCCATGATACCTGGCAGAACAATCAAACACAACACGAATTTTTCCCGGTTTCATCGGGTGATAAACTCCATGATGTGGAATATACCAAAATTTGACATCGTTATTCTCAGCAGCTGGAGCCTTTTCCGCATAGCCACTTGCTAACATTTTATTGATACATTGTACATAGTGATCATAAACAACAGGCTTTCTTAAAAACTTCCTTCTAAGTGTCATTAGCCTTTGCAAAGCAAGCTCTTTATTAGAAGGCACTTTCAGTGATGGATATTTGAAAGGTAAAGCAATTTTGTAATGATTATTGTCTTTTAGAACAACAGATTCATTAACTTGAGTTAAAAAACGTTGGTTCTCCACTGAATATTCATCGCTTTGCACACTGCATAAATCCGAACACATTTCACACACTGGTGAAGCTTCACTACGTATAAAGAACGAACTAGAGGATCGATTGTCTCGAGAAAAGTTCGGTCCAGTCACCACCCAACCCAACAATGTTCTGTAAGCAAATGGGCCACTATTCTGACTACGAATAACTTCATGCGGCTGAAGAATTTGAGGATAATCGCTGCCTATTAGCAAACCGACCTGCGCATCAAGATTGTGGACCGGAATTTGATCTAGGTAATTCCAGTCAGATAAATCAACTTTAGAAGAAATTTCGCTTTCAGATATCGGTAGAGACTTTATAGAGAAACACTGGGGCAGTACAACGTGTTCATTTTCGTTAAAATCAGAAACAGTTAGATTCTGAATGAGCATAGAGTTGGTGGCCACGTTGCAACCAGCGATTGTGGTTGTTTTTAGCCGCACTTCCCGACCAGTGACATTCAATTCATTAAGCAATTGATCGGTACAAAAGGATGCAGTGCTGCCTGGGTCCAAAAATGCATACGTTTTAACAAACTCTCTATCAGCAGCACGAACCTTGACAGGCAGAACCGGCAACATCACTCCCATGGCATTGTTTGTACGCGCACCAACGAATCCATTGGATGCTTGAACCTCAGAGGCGGAATTTTCTTCAGATGCTGATGGTGGCGATGGTGGATGAAGAAGAGTAGTATGTTTCTTGGTACAGTTCTCCCTTCTACAGCAATCTGTTCGTGAACAAGAGGAGGCACGATGTCCAGTGTTTAAACATGCAAAACACAATTTTTCATCAGTCACAAACTTAAGCCTGTCCTTGTAAGAAAGACTGCGAAATCTTTTACATTGATTAAGATAGTGATGAGCTGAGCACAGGGGGCAAACCTTGGTGTCATTTTCACGTGGCTTCGGTGATTTAACATTCGACGAGGCAAAAAACGACTTCTGATTGGTTTGTTTGCGCTTTGTTGGCACACCAAATATGGGGTTAGTTGCCTCACGTGCTTGTTTGCGGACAAAATGAACAATATCCTTGATAGATATCGGTCTTTTCACTTCGTGCATTATATTATCGGCAACACTTCGCCATTTGTGCTGTATAGCTACCGGCAGTCTATTTATTATTTGTCTCAGAACATGTTGGTTATTCATTTCATGATCACAATCAATTCCAGTCAAAGTAGTTAAGCAAGTTTCTAAATCTACGGCAAAGGTTTGCAGTTCCGCAGCATTATTTGCTGTTAAAATCGGTCCATCAGTAAGTTTAGAGATAAATGCCGACGTAATTTGGTAAGGTTGTCCATAGTTATCTTTCAGAAGCGTTTTAGCCCGTTCTAATGCCTCATTGGAGTTTGTAATATACAAGCAACTATTCACGAGATCTCGAGCCATACCCTTGGTATATTGAGCAAGATAATACAAGCATTGCCTAGCATCGATTTCCTTACTCTCAATTAAGGATTCAAAAGCAGTTATAAAATGATAATACCTGATCGGTTCACCTGTGAAAACAGGCAGTTCGGCAGAGGGTAGTTTCAACGATGCCATACCCTGAAGAAGATGTTGCTGAGAAAGATATGGAGCTGTTACATGTGGCACCTCTGGAACCGGATACTTCGACAAATTTGTCGATTTGTAGGCAGGCACAAAAGATGTCGTAATTTCGTCACGGAAAGACGAGGTAGGGGCATTGAAAGTTGTACGATGTTGAGGTTTTGCTCGAACTGGCTCATCAGCCTGGAGATGGGAAAATGTTGGCATTGATGTAGTTACTTTAGCGTCAGCAGTACGACTTGATTCGATCTTCGAAAGCGATCGTACAGCTTTTGGTCCTGGATCTTTTGAAAGCTTAACATTGGCAGTGGTTGGTCCTGGTTCGGTTGAGAACACAACATTAGCAGTACTTGGTTCAGGATTAGTTGCTTGTTGATCATCTTCTTTCATTTGTTCACAATCAACTGAATGCTCACGTTCGGCGATCTCTTCGAAAGCAGCATGCTCTGCCGCGGCACAATCCAGGTCGACCTGCAACTGCAACAGTCGCTTACGCTGCATGATTTCCAACTCTTGCATTTGAGCTTGCAACTGAAATTCATTATCTAGTCTCTGTTTTTCCTCTTCTCGAATTCGTTTTTCTCTTAATTCTTCTTCGTGCAGTCTTTGTCTCTCTTTTAGTTCTTCTTCTCGCCGTTGCCGCAATAACATTTCTTCTCGTTCCAGTAATTCACGTTCTTTCAACGCTTTAAGTTCTATTTGTAACTTCGCTTTGCGTGCCGCAGCACGTGCACGACATGATGACGAGGTTGAGGCTGAAGTTGTTGAACACGTGATTGTTGATTTCTTCTTTTTTGAACCATTTTTCGAAGTTTCTTTTAACTTTGAGGAATCTTCGACATTTTTCGAAGTTTCTTTTAATTTTGAGGTATCATCGACAAGTTTAGCAGATTGAGATCTTGTGACGACACCTTCCATTCTTGAGGACGGTACAGTTAAAAACTAAATATTACAGCCGAAAATTTGCAAGCCGTAATACCGAACTTATTGTGTTTGAAGACTTCAGTCTCTACACTCGCTCCAACGGATACGGTTTTCTGTATTAAACAAGAACATAGTATAAGCATTCTGAAAAGCGTTAACAAATTATATGACAAAATCAAAATTACTTACTAACTGAAATCCACTTCACCGTCTTGAATGGCAACACATTGAAAAAGAAATAAAATTACCAGTGCGCTAGTATATAACTGAAAAGTAGCTTGCAATTAGAATTGAAGAAAAAAGGCACGCAATTACGTAATCATCACCTCCGCATACGAACAAGCAAATTAGCAAAACACGTAAACACAAGTTCGGTTCCCAATGGGTTCACCGTACAGAACAAATTAGAAACGGCATTAACACAAGTTGAATTTATCAACAGCTTACTCTAATTTTAACTTTTATGAAGCGAAATTACCCCAAACCTACATTTATTTGATAATCATACGCCAACCTCTTAAATATCAACAGCCTATATTACAGTCTAAGCAGTAGACCTCACGCAACAACTTTCTCAAAGCCCACCGTTTTGCAAAAGCCCACGTTCTTAGACCACCTATTTAGATGCGGCCAGCAAAGCCCACGATTTTGCTGAAATTAGCCCACATAAAGCCTGACTCGAACTGACTCGAGCAAAGCCCGCGGGCCAAAAGCCCACGATTTTTGGACATGGAAACAGGCTAATTGCTAATGATTTGCAGGTTAGGTTTACTCGGTACTAACAGTGCAGTTGATTTTTGTGGGTTGATACAAAGTTTGTTAGCTTTCATCCAGTAATAAACTGTATTCAGTTTGGTGTTGATGTCATCAATTAATTTAGTTGGACATGAAGCACTAAAACTAAGACAAGTGTCATCTGCAAACAGAATAGATGTAACTGATGTACAGTTGACCAAATCATTAATGTAAAGTAAAAACAATAAAGGACCTAGAGTGGAGCCCTGGGGTACCCCCGTTTTAATTTGCAAAAGATCCGAATGTTCAATTTCATCCAACGTGAAGAATTGTTTTCTGGATCGCAGATATGATTTAAGTAGATCATTAGCTATCCCTCTTATTCCGTAATGTTCAAGCTTTTGAATTAATATATCGTGAGTGACTGTGTCGAAAGCCTTTTTAATATCGAGAAAAAATAAACCAGTGTGTAGGTTTGCATTTATGTTATCATATGCAGTGGTAATGACTTCAGTAACTGCATACATGGCAGAGAGCCCTTTGCCAAAACCATATTGAGTTAAAGGTAGAATCGAATGTTTGCAGATAAAGGAGTCTATTCTAGTAAATATCAATTTTTCGAAGATCTTAGAAAAACACGTCAATAGTGAAATAGGTCTATAGTTTGAAGGGTAACGTTTATCTCCAGATTTGTAAATTGTGACTACTTTGGCAATTTTTAAGTTGTCTGGAAATATTCCTAATGAAAAAGCCTGGTTTACCAATATTGAGAGCGGTTCGGAAATGATAGAAGCAGACATCTTGACTATTTTAGTCGGAATGAGGTCAACGCCACAACTTTTATTAGATTTTAACGACATTATGGAGGCAAATACTTCGAGCGGATCAGTAGGTTGCATATAGATCGAGTCCGTAACTCTATTCGGTAAAAAGCGTTTGAATTCGCTTGTATATGATGAGAGACTTGTGCCAACCGAGATAGAGTCGGCAATGTTGCTAAAGTGATTACAGAATTCATCGGCAATAATTTTGGGATTATGGACAAGAGAGCCGTCGATATCTAGTTCGTTGGGAGTCATTTTGGATTTTTTAGTCGAGTTTGAAGAATTAATTGTTCTAATGACTTCCCACATTTTATGTCCATCTCCTTCACAGTTTGACAATTCTTGAGCAAAATACAATTTTTTTGCCAAACTTTTAACTTTCGTGAGTTTGTTGGCGTAGGTTTTACACATCATTTTGCAGACATTATTACCTTGTAGAAAGTGCCTTTTGTACATTTTTTGTTTATTTCGAATAGATATTAAGATTCCTTTGGTAGTCCAGGGTTTATTGTGAAGACGTTGTTTTTTGCGCGACAAGCATTTTAGAGGGGCATGCTGATCAACAATGCGTTTGTAAGTATTAGTGAAGTAGTCAAAGACGTTGTTAAAATTGTCAGCAGTAATTTCAGTTAGATTCTCAAGAAAACGATTAGCAAACTGTTCTACATCTGTATTAAATGTTTCAGATGAGAAGTGACTCATATCTCTGCGCAAAATTTTCATAGGTTGACTTTGTGTGCGTTCAATATTTTCAATGGCCACTACAGCAGTTAAGTAATGATCGGTGAGATCCGTTCTAATTATTATAGGGAATAAACAACGGGCTAAATCATTAGTTATTATGTGGTCAATGATTGTCGAAGAAGTTTCTGCAACACGAGTAGGTTTAGTTATTATAGGAAAAAAAATCCCTTGCAAGACAAAACATTGATATATTCTTGCGCAGCTGTGGTTCGGTTTGGACCAGATATGTCAATATTAATATCTCCTCATATATACGTGCATTTGTCGGTTAGAAGGGGTTACAAAAAGCATCGTCAAGCTTTCTGATGAACTCGGGTATATTAGTATTTCGGTGGCGGTAGAGGACAACTATGTTAAAAATTTGGTTAGACCTCCCATCCTCAACGCTCAACCAAATATCTTCACAGTGTTCAAACTCTATCGAATTTAGTTGTAGATAATAAAAATTTAAATGAGTAGAAATATAAACACCAACACCACCAGAGTTTTTGCGGGGGCTACTAAACACAAACTCGTAACCTGGTATATCAATGTTGACTAAAGATGCAGTTTTGATTCGACTTTCTGATAAGCAAATTACATCAGGCTTAGGTGAACAGTCACTGAGTATTTCGAAGAGTTTATCAAAATTTTTTTGCAATGATCGGATGTTAACATGTAAAAGGAACAATGAGCGTTTATTTTTAGTTATGAATTTAGGGATTACATCATAATATTTGCAGCTGGCAACCGAATTTGAGCAAGCATTAATTAAGGAGTCGCAATAGTTAGCTTCATTAGTAGAGTCGGCTACTTGACTCGAGCCCAAAAAATCTAGCAAGTTTTCGCAGTCTTCCAACGGTTTATCACAGCTTAGAATTAGCGACTGGGCAGAGCACTTGTCAATCATGCACTATTATCACTGCGATACAAAGCTGCACAAAAGCTCTACATGATTTGGCACTTTAAATGCGTTTTAACTGTAGCTTTGAGCGGTTAGCTCACTATTTATCACCACGGCCGCCCTGTATAAGTGTAATTCAAAGGGCAGCCCGAGTGACAAACATCGAACCACTTATAAATTACATGTAGATTCAAGAATACCAAATAAGAAGCAACAAAACACAACAACAACGATTATATTACATTAGATAAGCTATTTTAGCAGTGAGACCTAATATAGGTGTAAATTTTGCACTGTCCGCGTCAAAATTACCTCGGTTCAATCTTTTCTCCATCGACGTATAAACAGTATTCTCCATTTTCTGCTTTCCAGAGTGTTTTTTGCTTGTGCTTCCTAGCTTCTCTGAAGTAAGGTAGAAGTACTTTTTTTTGGTTTTGAAATGATTGTGGGAGATGGTCGCTGACGTAGGCCTAAACATATGGTTGTGGCTTCTGTTCCAATTTCAGACGATCATTATAAGCTTTTAGATTCTTTACTGATTTGTAGATCATTCTTTTATCTTGGATGGTTAATAGTTTAACAATAATTGGCCGATGAATTCTTCTACCAAATTTTGAAACTGGGTGTTGTGGTAAGCGGTGTATGTCTACAAGCTCTATGTCGTTTGGGTCTTCAATATTCAATCCTTCTTTGACGAAATTATTGAACTTAGCTTTTGTTTCATCTCTCGTTTTCCATGCTTTGTTATCGCCTTCCTATATTCCATGTATGAGCATATTCAATCGCTTGTTATAAGATTCTTGCATCAATAGTGATTTGTCATAGTTTGCTTTGAAATTTTCCAAACTTGCAATAAGTAACAATAAGTGACAAAGATTCTGTAGCGTTTCCTCAGATGTATCAAAATTTGTTCGCTCCATTTGTTCGTTCCAGCTTTACATGAGAAGCTTCATAGTAGCGTAGTTACTTTGGTATCTGGCTTTGCAATGACGAAGCAATGACGTGTTGATCTGCGTGGTTTTGATGTTTTTATTGGTGCTTTTAAATTTAATCACATGACTTTGTTTATGTTTTAATCACGTGACTTTGTTGTATTTAAGTGCTG
Organism: Trididemnum miniatum; assembly: GCA_964006365.1. Classification (NCBI taxonomy): domain Eukaryota; kingdom Metazoa; phylum Chordata; class Ascidiacea; order Aplousobranchia; family Didemnidae; genus Trididemnum; species Trididemnum miniatum. The sequence goes on along the minus strand of OZ023235.1, from coordinate 17,870,893 downwards.
ACTCGTCTTAATTGCTTTTAATGTATCCTGATTCGCTGATCAAAGGCAGGTAGTTTATACTGCCGAAACGCTGGTTTGTATCAGTGATTTTAGCGTCAGATTAGCAAATTAACTGTCGTTAAAAATCTAAATTGACACTGCCAGGGACGTCACATTGTGATGACGTAGTATTTTTTCCTCATCACGATGTGACGTCACTGAAACCCCTCCATTGAAAAATCCTGCGTACGCCACTGACACCAATCATAACCAAAACAATTCACGTGAAACTAGTCAGCTCATTTTTTTTTGACAATGAGATGAGTAACGTCTTAAAGTAAACTGTCATAAACTTTAAATCAAACTCTTTTGATGCCTCTTTTGCGGTTTAATTAAGCCCCCCTTTCTAAAAATTTTTCGCTGCGCTACTGTTCGCTGTAAAGAAGTTGATCTCCGCCTCTCATTCACTGCCTTTTGAGTTTTCGATTTTTTTCCTGCTCAGCCACAATTTAAAGTACCGGTGATTGCTTTGGATTGGCCCTGGTTTAAAATTTAGTTGCTTTGTAATTCGAAATTGACCCCGCTGACGTGACAGCCAAAAGCATTAAATTGTTTAATTTGGCAGTGAAAAAAATTAAGCAGTAATTGCAGCCGTTAAGAAAATAAATATGCACATACAATACCGGTATACCATACACGAGTTTAGTTTGCGATTCTTTCCTTTTACAAATATACGGTTGTCGCTAAAAGGAATGTAGCTTCAGCCCCCCTTAGCGCTAGTCCCAAGATCAAAGCTCAGTCACAGCAAAGTAATTGGTGCAGCATGATCAGTAGTGGCGTCGTCTAAACTAACCAAGCGAACAACGTTACTTTAAAAGCATCCGATTGTGACGTCACAACAAAAATGAGGCAAGCAAGCCAGCCACAAGGAGTAGTTGATAAAAAAGATGGAGTTCAATTCTCGATCCAGTATTGTTGCTATTATCTTTAGTGACGTTTGAGTCTTTCTGATTTCCCGATTCCTCTTCAAACATCAATGTATGGTCGGTGCAACCAAGCCACCAGCGATCAGTTCGGCGAGGATACGGACTCAACTGCAGTTGCGCTACTTGTATTGAATCGTCATCAAATCTGTGAAACAAACAGCCATAAAAACAAGGCGTCTTATTGCTATAAACTGGGGCAAGCGCCTTCCTGAGCATTAAGTCAACTTTAATTTTTCGCGAAAATGCTTTTTATTGGTGGAAATGACTTGCCCTCCGAGTTTGGTGCGTAAGTAGGAGCAAGGCAATGAGCATGTGCTTAAACTTCTTTCGGATCTAATTGACTGATTTTGATAATTTGAATCGCAAGATAGGTTGATGCTAGAAAACGAGCTTAACACGCGAGGGCTACGTTAAATGTGAATTTTTACATAATTACTACATACGCCCCTTACGGGGGATTCTGCATACTAATTAGGCCTAAATTAAGAGCAACACACGAGAGATCCTTCTAACCAGTCTAACGCTTAAAAAACAATATCTGTGCAACAAAAGGGTCGAAAAAGCAATTGCTAAATTGACTGTGAAGATTGAAGCTATACGAGCATTATTTATTTTACATTTTTTGGAATGGATAGATAGATACCTTTCAGCAATATTTAGTCCTGCTCCAAACCATTCGACTCGTACCAGAAACTCGACATCAATGGATCAAGTTTTGCATCAACTTAAGGATATTATAACTTAAACTCAAGTCGCGATTTGTATTAATTGTCTTGGTTTTTAGCCTAGGAAAAGACTTTTTCAATTACACAATTCCGGGCTGTAACTTCTCCTCACAGAAACTGCTTACGCTTACGTAACGAGCAAAAATGTTAGCTGGACTGTATTCGATTCTCTGTGCAGAATGGTTCGTAATGTCTCGACCTGTTTCCATATACGAGTTGACTTCACAGTTATTGTACGTCGCGACTTCAATTGATTACAGATTCCTTCCTCCAACACTTGGATGAATATTTCAACCTACAAAAGCACTATCAGTTGAGTTTCTACCGTACAGCCTACTTTGCTTTAGCTGAACCATTTTAAACTTCATTTAGATCTTAAATGTTGGTGCAGAAAGAGGAACTATTTAATAAGACCTCACCTTTTCTATGTAAGTGTGATGTGAAATAGTTCTTAGCATAAAAAACTTCTATACGTAACTGAAATCGTGATGAAAAAAATCATGACGCAGTCGTTGAAATACTTCGAGACTGATGATCTTTCGTTATTGTATGATTTGTGACGTTACCTAACAACAGTTGCACGACTCGCTGCGTGCGTCGTAACACCATTACTGTGCAGAGTGTAATTCCACAATATTTTGACTTACTTTAAAAAATTCCATAAAGAACCCTTGCCATCTTTTTCAACCAATTTGTGGCCTGCCAATCAATACTGAAATAGGAAAGATTAAAGGAATGAATGATTAAATGATCGTAACCAAACATACCATGTCACCGTATGGCATAAGCCCAGGACGTAAGAATCCCGGGAGAAGAAGCCAACAGGACTGGTTTAAGCCCTTCCTATACCATCTGAGCTTTCCTTAAAATTGGGATCGAAATGTCAAGAAAGCGTCAGGAATGTTGAAAGATAAATAATAGTTATTTACAACGTAATAATGGCATAGTCTAATAGCTCATTGTAACTTAAACTTGTTTGCTTTTGTTCACCCTTGCCACAGAGTTCTAAATTTCATTCACCCTCGATGTGGAAATATTATTTCACATGCACATAAACATGTTACACTAATTCAACAGTCGATCTCTAGCAGAAAAAGTCTATGCAAGTCGTGTACTAATAAGAAAAAGGTGATGAACTGTCGCAAAAATGACCATTTACCCTGGCGGAAGTATTTCGTGGGGGGAGGAGGGAGACTGCTAGTTGTTTGCTTAAGTTTGCTTAAGTTCATTCAACCCTCTTTGTTGGTTCGCACTTACAAAGTTTTTGTGCTCCCACTCTGAGATGCACCATTCACATATTTCAAAGTGTGGTCGGGGCGTTAGGCTACCGGTACCTATATGTCATAAATAGGCCTATAAGTGTTTTATGTCTCTTAACATTTTTTTGAAATTATAGTTCGCAAGACCGAACTGCATGGATTATCACAGTTATATATGTTTGCGCTGGACATAAGACCAACCTCGCCTCTGCGTGGTGTCCGGTGGAAACAACATTGTAATGTTGGCTAAAGAGGCTCTGGCATTTTTACTTTTTATGTTTGCCAACTTAGTCTTAGCAACGGCCTTACTTGTTGAATTCGCTCCTTGAAGCATTTCGGCTTCTTTTCCTGGTGGATGAGAAGTCGAGCTGTGAAGGAGGGAGTGGATAAATCAGGTTTGGCATTAGCGAGGATGCGGGTGGTAGGCACCAAAAATTGTTTATATGGGACATGTCAGGATTGCGTGACTGGAACTCAGATGATTGCAATGGAATCTCATAGTTGTAGAGGGTACCGGTCTAAAACGCGCTCCGTACCGCGGCCGCAAGATAGTTCAGAGGCCCGCCCCTGATCTAGCCAATTGGGGGGGCTGCCTCCGTCAGCTTGTGGAAATCTCCATGCAATTGTAGCTCCAGTTGGCGACTGGGAGGGGGCCTGCAGTTGTATTGGGGGGGCATTCCTGAGGCCACTGCACAGAATGACAAGTCCATTGCACATAGTCGCCTGGGTCCAGCTGCGGGACTTGACGTGGCCTAATAACAATTTTTTTTTTTTCAAATCTGGTCTTTAGGTTTTTCCCAGTTATAAAGAAAAACCAAACTTTATGAATGAAAAACAAACGAAAAAAGAAAACAGTACGGTTTGTTCCCCTAACAAGGAAAGAACCACTGTCGCAGCGAACAGTTCTTGAACTATTAAGCGGCAGTGAGAGTACACAGCTAGTCAAAACCTCTACTCCTGCAAGGATTGAGGTGGAGAGAAGTGCGAAAAAATTGCCTTCAGCCAGGACTTCTCTTCTGTTGGAGAGAAGCCTCTGGCAAATCAAGAGGCAACAGTTTCAGCGGCATTGTCGATTGAAAAGTCGAATACCGCTCAAATATCCGGTTCGCTCACTCAGAATCCATCAATGTCTCTGGACGTTGGTAGCACGTCTGAGTGGCGTCGAGGAAAAAATTATGAAAGAAATCAAAAGCGGAAGCAGCGAGAATGGTTGTGAAAGGGGTTAGAGGGTTTGAACATCACTAACCCTGGAGATAATCCTCAAACTGCCTGCAACTCTGTATCAACGAAAAGGTCGATGGAGTCTTCTAGCACTCAATCGAGAACGTCAGAGATGCTTCGGAAGGAGCTGAGGAGCCTCAGAACCTTGATCAGGGTTCGAAGGCAACCAGTTCCTACTAAAGTAGACTGACAATCAATACCTTAGAGCAAAATTGTTGTATTTTCAAAATTCATACCGTGTATGAGTAATAGATCTGCAACAAACGCTTTTAGTAATCAAAAACAAATTCCAGCACGAAAAACCAAGTCGAATGGATTTGAATGCTGGCAGATTAATCTTCACAGAAGTAAGGCCGCTAGCTATAACTTATGTGAAGTAACAAAAAACATTCGTTCAGGTATAGTCCTAATTCAGGAACCCTGGACTTATGGAGGTGCAATCAGAAGTAAACTCAGGGGATGGAAACTTTTTCAAGGTAATAAAAAAGATAAACGTCCCCGAGCATGTATTTATGTCACTTCTGATATGACATGCTCTCTCATACCACAATTTTCTAGCGAAGATGTGGTAGCAGTGAGAGTTAAAAATGTAAGACGAGAAGGAGATAGCTTTGTCTTTGTATCGGCTTACATGGCTTTGGAAGAACCAGCTCCACCAGTAATTCTGAAAGAGCTGCTGTCATTCAGTGACAGAGATAAAATTCCTACCGTTATAGGAACTGATGCAAACGCACATCACACACTATGGGGCTCCTCCAACGTCAATACAAGAGGTATGGATTTGCTTATGTTCTGTGCTAGTGCGAACTTGCACATCTGTAATGTGGGCAGTAAACCCACCTTCAGAACGAGAAAAAGAGAAGAAGTGCTAGATCTGACTCTAATAAACCGAAATGCTGAGAACTGTATAAGTGACTGGCATGTCAGTGATGTGCCATCCTTTTCAGATCACTTGTATATTAGGTTTGGAGTTCAAAGTGGCACCAAAAGAACAAAAATGATCAGGAACGTTAGACGTACTTGCTGGAATAACTATGCAAACGAACTTGATCACAGGTTACATGATTTGAATAGTACACCAGTTAGCATATCATCAGTAGATGATATAGAAAAACTGGCATCAACTGTTCAATCACAGATAATAAAATCTTGCAATGTATCTTGCCCTCAGCGTAAGATCCGTCGTAAAACTGAAAATATTTGGTGGAATACAGAGCTAACCTGTCTCCGCAGAGAGGCTCGTAAAGCCCAACGTAAAGCCATCAAATCAAAACTGGGAAGCGATTGGGAAGCTTTTAAGCAGGCCCAATTCATTTTTAAAAATGCCGTAAGAAAAGCCAAGAGAGATTCTTGGCGTCTTTTTACGGAATCGATGAATAGCCACTGTGCAACCGCTCGGCTCGCTAAAATTATGCGTCGAAACGAAACGGTGCAACTAAGCAACGTTTTAAGACCTAATGGTCAATTCACCGAATCTTCTGTTGAGACTATGAATTGCCTTTTAGACACCCTAGCACCGGGAAGTCGGGAGGTAAACTATAGTAAAGCAGCAGAAGAACCAAATGATAACACTGCTGTGTTACCAACACACGACGAAATTGTTAGCTCCATCTGTTCACTTGAAAAGATGGAAAAAGCAATAAACGAATTTCTGCCATTTAAGGCGCCGGGACAAGACGGTATTTACCCGGTGCTACTAGCTACTACAAAAAGGCTGGAATAGTATTAGAAATATATACCAAACCATTTTCCAAATGTGCTTGAAGTACAGCTATGTGCCGAAAGTATGGAAGGAAGGGACTGGTATCTTCATCCCTAAACCAGGTAAAGAAAACTATCATGAAGTCTTTCCGGATGATCACTTTAACTTCCTTTCAACTTAAATGGTTGGAAAGGTTAGTACTGTATCATTTTAATGATGATTCTAATTTGCAAGCAAGGTTTTCTGCATTCCAGTATGGATTCAGAGCAGGAGTTTCAACTGAAACTGCACTGCATGAATTTGTACGACGCATAGAACTAAGCTTGGCAAAGAAAAGAACAGCACTAGGAATATTTCTGGATATTGTTGGTGCTTTTGATAATATCACACATAGTGGCATTGCCGATGCTCTGCGAGAATTGAAGGTGTCGCCTTTTCTCGTCCATTGGATTGAGAATTTACTGAGACACCGCACAGTTCAAGTAGAGCTAAGTGGTGAAAACATTAAAAGAGAAGTAGTAAAAGGGAATCCCCAAGGTGGTATTTTGTCCCCTTTTCTATGGAACTGTGTATTAAACTCCTTGTTGGTAGACCTACGCAACAGGGGTTTTCATGTACAAGCCTATGCCGATGATGTAGCAATTTTGGTCACTGGCACCAACATGCTGTAGATCAAAGGTAGGGCTCAAAAAGCGCTAAATATTGCAAGAAATTGGGCTCATAATCAAGAGCTTTAATTCAGCAGTAAAAAGACTGAAATAGTTCTGTTTACTAACAAAAGGAAGCCGGATTTTGGAACCTTGCGTTTAAACGGACGCCAGCTAGAAATTTCCACAGAAGCAACACTACTAGGTGTAACCCTTGATAGTAAGCTTACCTGGAAACCTCACATAACACATATCACATTACAATGCAGACAAATAGTGGGCAAAGCGTGGGGATTAAATCCCACCAACATGCGATGGATATACACTGCAATGATACGACCTGTTATCACATATGCGTGTACATCCTGGGTTGGTGGACTAAATAAAAAATATCTAGTGAAAAAGCTTGCTAGAGTACAAAGGCTAGCTTGTCTCATGATTTCTTCAGCATTCCCCAGTACCCCCACAGGTGCTCTGGAAGTGCTGTTGAATATCATGCCAATTAATGAATTCATATTGTCAGAGGCGCTAAAAGGTTCATACAGGTAATCTCGTGTGGGCCTTTGGTCAGCCATGACAATCGGATCAACAGGGAAAACTAAAAGTCATGTTGACGTATGCAATGAAGCAAAGAAAAACTTGTCTTTGTTGAGCATGCCCGCAGATTTGATAAACAAAACAAAGGTATTTGGAAAACAGTACAATTGCCTTGTTTTAGAACGCAAGGACGCAGTGCAGTTTGAACGTGCTTTAAAACAAAGCATAATCAGATGCTACACTGACGGGTCCAAAGTGAATGGAAGAGCCGGTGCGAGTTTCTATATAGAATACCCATCAGGATCTCACACAGACCAAAGTTTTTTCCATTTGGGAAGATACAGTACAGTCTTTCAGGCAGAGGTCTTCGCTATAGCTGAAGTGGCGAAGAAACTGACCATGGAAAAAACTCTACATGAAGAAATAATAATTTTAGTGGATAGCCAAGCAGCGATACTGGCAATCCAAAATAATACTGTAAAATCTAGTACAGTATTATCATGTATCAACCACCTAAATAAATTGGGTGAAGACAATCACGTCACTGTTGCATGGACGCCGGGCCACACCGGCATCCACGGTAATGAGAAGGCGGATACACTAGCTAAATCAGTTTATTCAGACTAATCTGAATAAACCAAAAAATAAAGCGGTGAAAAATTGTAATGGGCCTAATTGATGGCCTACACAATGTGCCAGAGAGGTTTAAACGTTGTTGTTCCTCTTTGGCACCACCGACCACTAATAATAATAATAATATATATGTTTGCTGGTTTGTGCATTTTACACGAAATTAGAATGAAATACTAATAACAGCTTAGCATGAGGTAGGCGTACAAGTGGTGAGTTATGTATAACAACAACAAAATGTGTTTGTCGCTATGCACAAATTGCACATACCAGTGGTTCTTAAACTGGGTTTGACTAAACCCCAAGGATTCGGTGAGGTTGTAGCAGAGGTACGCCTAGATCAGTATAAGTTTACACAAGCTCACAAGAATGTGCAAAGTTGGAGTAAACTAGTATTAGTGAGTGGAGTTCATGTTTTGTTAGTTTCGTTTCTTTAAATTAAAAGACTTCGTGTGCAACAATTCATAGTTTACTGTTGGCTAAACTTGGTTTACACTGAGTTTTTGAATTACAAGTTATAACCAGGAGCAGATTCATGGGGGGATGTGGAGGATGCATCCCCCTCGACTAGCCATTTTCACGTTATTTTTGATGAACACAACTTTTCTGTAACAAGCCTTGTCGACAATCTTGTCGATAACAATTATGAACCTTAAGCATGCATAAACGGATGAATAATGTGCGAACAAAATGCATCGTATTTGGTGAAGGACTTTGAGTTTGAGGCAAAAAAATTAACGACATTGCCTTAAAAATTGTTCAAAAAGCACTGAAATGGCGATTACAGTAGGCTACTTAAATTTTCAAAAACTTTCCGGGAAAGCATGCCTTCGGACCCCCTAAAGCCATTTTTTTGATTTCGTCTTCACAACTTTGCTTCATTAGTACGTCGGTTCGTTTATTTAGCTCAGTAATACTTTGCTTTTGTTGTTTTGTTGATAGCAAAGCACTCTTATAGCTTTTGTTTTGGTCATCGTTTTGGTTACAGATAAATTGTTGACTTTGGCGCAATGCATCTACTTCAGTTTTTAGTGCTTTAATTTCTTCTTCCAAGGGTTTTATGGCATTAGCTACCATGCCCTGTACCATATTTTCAAGCTCAGTTTGACTTAACTGAATTAGGCTTTCAGTTGAACTTGCTTTTTTATTCTTGCTTTTGTTAGTTGACATACTGTAAGTAAGTAAAAACAGGTTCGACCTCAACAAGTATTCTGCTGTTAAAGAAAAATTAGGAAGTAAATCGATTTTCCAAAACGATCAAAATTATCGAAAGTATCTAGGGAAGCGACATGTTTCTTCTGTTATTCTGCAACCAACTCACGCATATGAAATCATGGAAGTAATCACCGGACTCGACATTAACAAATCGCCAGGTTATATTGATATTCCGGTAATACTGATTAAAGAGTCTAAATTCTTAATTTCTCATTACCTTGCTACTTCTTTTAATGAATGTATAGAAACTGGTACTTATCCTGATATTTTGAAAATTGCAAAGGTCGTACCCCTGCATAAAGGCGGTTACCAAATGGACTTGGGTAACTACAGACCTATTTCTATATTATCTCCATTCAATAACATATTTGAAATTATTTTGCATAAAAGACTAGTAGATTTCCTGGATAAATACAAGTTGTTCACAAATTTGCAATTTGGCTTCCGAAAAAAATTTTCTACTGACCTTGCTATAACGTATTTATATGAAACTATACTACAACAAATGGATTGTGGAAAATCCGTTTGCGGAGCTTTTCTTGATTTTGCGAAGGCGTTTGATTGCGTGAATCATCAAATTCTAATGAATAAGCTTGAACACTACGGGGTCCGTGGCAATGTCCATAGTCTCCTGCATTCCTATTTTACGAGCAGATTCCAATATACGGTCCAAAATGACCTTATCTTTTCTAACCAGCTTCCCATTACTACAGACGTCCCACAAGGTAGTGTTTTAGGACCGTTTTTATTTCTCGTCTATATCAACGATTTACCTAATGCTTGTGACACAAAAATCATTCTGTATGCAGATGACTCTGTACTGCTCCGTGCTGATAATGACACTGATAAACTCAAGCTAAAAACTGAAACTGAATTCCATAACATTGAAACCTGGACTAACCTGAACAAAATCACTATTAATTACAACAAAACAAATTCTGTGTTATTTTCTCGCAGTAAATCAACTGCTGTGAATAACTTCGTCATTAAGACCAGCGATAGACCGCTAACCAATAAAAGTGTCATTAAGTACTTGGGAGTTTTATTTGATAATAAACTGAATTGGAAACAGCATATCCAGTATGTTTTGGCTAAGCTTTGTATTGCCAGAGGAGTTTGGATGAAACTGAGGCATTACGCACCAGTAGCAGTACTGCGTAATGTATATTTTGGTATTGTTTATTCTTATTTGAAATATGGTGTGACGACTTGGGGTAATGCAGCATCAAAATACACAGCAAAAATTCAGGTTCAACAAAACTACTTAATTAGAATATTAAGCAAAACTCCCTTATTTAAAAAAAAACTTCTACCGATTTACTCGCACTTAAACCTACTGAAATTTAACAACATTTTTAATCTTGAAGTTTTAAAATTTGTATTCAAGTTTCGTTCTAACATTCTACCTGCCTGTTTTGATAAGTATTTTCGACAAGCAGCTCAAGCTCACGACCACTCAACTCGATTTAGTTCAAATACAAATTGGGCACCCATATATTGTAGCAAATCGATTACACAAAGGTCAATACGTTACGTTGGCTGCAATCTATGGAATGATCTACCGAATGATGTAAAAAATAATTCGCAAATAAGCTTAAACGTATTTGTTAAAGCAATTTTAACAACTTCTTTGCGATAATCAATGCTAGAATGACTGCTTACCGTCCCAGATTTAATTGCATTAACTCTTAAGTTTACTTGTTTTTGTTGTTTTTCTTTTTTTTCAATACCATTTGATTGCTCTTTTGTCAGTTTCCGCACTACTGAGATTTTATTGTACTGTGTTTGCTTAATTATTTCCTAATCAATAACATCTCGTACTGTAACTGTGAATGTGTTGCACCTAGAGCCATAGGGCGGTATGCAGCTCGGCTTTTTGTGCACTTTGTGCAATGCGTAGACTTATTAAACATGCAAAGCTGGCGCATTGCGTTGAAGCAGAGGGGTTGAGCTAAGCAGTATACCGCCCCCGTTCTTTAACATTTTTTTCTTTTTTTGTAATTCTGATACACGTCGCATCAATGATTTTCTGCACTAGACGCTTGTTTTGGATGTAGTAGTTTAGTTTTCTATTGTCATGTGATTTTTGTTGTTTTCGGACATTTGTGATAATCTATGTGGTTGTTTGAGGTGAGTGGCTGTAGACTCGGCGACCGCGCCGGTTCCTTGAAGCTTGGTTCCTTGGAGCTGGACACATGGTCTTTTCGCAGCCTCTCACCAGAAAGTCTTAGCGCTTTTCTGGTAAAACAAACTTCTTCTGCTCTTCTGTTCCTCAATTTGCTTCAACTTAACTCTGCCGGAAAAAATACGCTAAAAATACAAAACTTTGGTGACCCCCTAAAAAAATTTTGACTACGCCCCCGACATAAGATATTTCCAAAGGGCTTATTTACGCCCTTTTCCGAGTCTGAACGTCTAACGTCTTAGTACTTAGTTGATCGTCAACCTGATTCAAAACTGCATCATCGTCACCAAAAATTTCCGATTCCGTTCCTGGTTATAACTAAAAGGTTCGATGCATGCCTGCATGACAGCATGATACTGTTGGGTTCGATACCTCCGACAAGTTTTAGTACTACTGGCATATACCATAACAACAAAACGCACACAAACAAATTTGGAAAGAATGCTGAGACCAGGAGCCGTGAAGCGACAAATATCTTCTAGTAGAAACGGCTTCTGCCGAAAATGAACGTGATGTGATAATCATCATTTTTAGCAATTTACGAAATAAGCTCAAAAATCTAGGTAAAAAAAATGTAAAAGCAAAAATTTAGTTAAAAAAAATGTTTTAATAATTTCAGGAAAAAAAATTCCACTCAATGATATCGATTAATTAAAAGCAGTTTGTATTGGGAAAGGAAGTTCTTAATAGAGAGGCAAGTTAATAAACCGTGATGTAACATCCTTATTTGCCACTAGTGGTAAATACAAACGAGCTTTTTAATTGAAATACTTTCTTATTAAAATGTGATTATATTGCGCACTTCCAATGGTGTGGCCAGAACCGTGGAGGGGCATCGAAACCAATTTCCCCTTCTCTTCAACGGTTTCCACACCAGCCTGTATGTTCACACTTACAGAAAACTGAAATAATTAGTTCGCCAGGATTTTTCAGTTTTACAAACTCTTCTTTTTTCCAGCGACATAAATATGTTTAGAGCACATTTGTGCTCTGATTGGTGCTTTGTTGCATCAATCATACTTTGTCGCATCAACATCAAGTATTAGCATGCCATAAGGTTTTCCGGTTTTCAGACCCGGCCATCTTACGGCTGGACTCAATCGTTTTATTTCCCCTCCTAAACAAATCTGTGCCAGAGAGAACTAATCTAGATCTATCGCGTATTGTGCAACTTAGTAAAAATTTTAAACCCTTTCAATGATGACTTCGGCATAGGGTAGACCGGGGTAAAAAGCCTACCTTAAGCAGAAAAGCGTGTTAATCATCACGTTTACGATTATATTCAGTCATTTTGTAGCTATGTTAACATTCGTGGTGAGTACTACTCAACCAAATACAAAAGAAAGCATAGTCAAAAAATGAAAACAGAGCGCGAAATTTATCCCATAACGAATATCACACAAAAGTGTTCCTATTCTGACCTGTCGCCATGAGCGTTGGATCATGAATGAGAAAGTGAGACCTCGAGTTCAAGCAGCCGAAATGATGGGATTCTTGCGAAGAATTAACGGTTTGACCTTGTTGGACAATAAGCCGGAGCGAAAATAGGAAAAACAATTTTTTGCTTTGTAATAGCAATAAAAAGTTGCCATTTGATCTAAAAACTCGTCACGCAAACAATCAGCTTTATTCAATAAAGTTGAAAATCCTCGCAAGCCAATCGAACTTTTCAGTTTTTGCCAAAAAAAAGCCCAAATCCGACGCTTAGTTGGCAAGTTTAAACATTGTTTGTCAGAAACGTAACAGCGAAATTAAATTGGGGTTTAGCCCGAAATCGTCTCCTGTAAAATATAAACTCATTAGGATAACCTTATAAATCGCCGCAACCCAGTTGAAATTACCTCAAAAATCAGAAATATTGCCTAATTTTGATGCAATAAAACTAATAATAAAAAGAAGATGTACCGCTATTTAGAATAAGTGTAAATATCAAATTCGGCTTCCTACAGTATGTAAATACGCATGACATTTTTATTAAATAGTAATAGGCCTATGTTTACGCTAACAAAAACTATTTCCACTCAAAATACCACTCAAGCAAACTATGACCTAATAAATGAACCATATTTACGCGCTTCCCTTGCATTGCTTTGCAGGAAAGCGCGTAAATATGGTTTAGTAGGTCAAAGTTTGCTTGAGTGGTGTTTTGAGTATTTACTGCGTTAATTTTGATATCATTCTAATAGTAAACCAGTGAATACTAAAAGGCAGACTGAGTTCTTGAACAGCTCAGGCGAGTCACGGAGCATATAGCTTACCATAAGAGTTACGAGCAAGCGATAACAATGCAAAGTTGGCTGTTACATCAGCGGAGGCAAAGCAAGAACTTGGTGTGCCTAAGAGGTTCAGCTCACAAGTCTAATAAGATTTGAGAATTGCGGAATATCACTAGTGCTTTCCATTCACCACACAAAGCGATATTTGGCTGCAAGCTTACTTCTGTGTTTACTGGCAAAATGAACGTCTTCATCTACCGTTTGGAATTATTCATTAAGAGACAGGTTTGTCGCAGCAACAGCGGGGTTGAAATACAGTCAAAATAACACAGTCAGCACATTCATTACTTTGTCTCACCTTTTCTGATTTAAAGTCCGAGTAATTACTGCCAGGTTTAAAATTACTGGCATACTGGCTGTAGCATACAGAGGCAGTCAAAAATCAAATCTTTATTATACTCGCGGTATTAAGCCAAAGCGTGTTACAAGTGGCGTGGCCCATCTCCAGGGCCGTTGAGAGGGGGGTCCAGAGGGTACCTTTGGTACCGGACCCGGAATTTTTAGGGTGCCCGGAATTTTGAGAATGCCGCGTATAAAAATTGGCTTGCAAGTTTGAAAGGGTACCGGTCACTCTAAACTGGATGAAGGCAGACAAAGTCATCCCCCGCCACCGCATACTGGTAATACCCTACCTGGTAGTAAGTGTACAGTGTAACAGCTGGAGCAGCTTACCAAGAAAAATCACCACCTGAGTATGACATACCGGAGTGTCGCTGCTATTGATATTAGATGTGTTATCGCTAACTTGCGTAACCATTAACAACACATTTTAAATTGACCCAGTTTCAAAGTCATTAGAAAAACAACAAACAAAAAGATTTGAGCAACTCTGAATTTGATTGGTCATTTTGGAGTTCTTTTGCGTTATGTGAAGATCATTTTTATTGGATAAGGATTTGAAATTGATTGCGGGATAGATAGCCCATAAATAGCATATGGTGTGCTCTCAATACCCAACTCTTAGATTCCAAATGGCTTTTCAGCTGTCATGACAAGTTGACTACAGCAGATCAGAGAATTTCATGATATAATGAGAGAGCAGTAATTTATTTACCAGGCTCATAAAAAAACAGAACACAAGTTACACAAATCGAAAGAACACAGTTTGACTTTAAAATTAGCAAATGAACAAACAGTAAGTTTCTACAATATTGTCGAGACGGGAGACTGCGAAGTCACCATAAGAGGTCTTCGAGTCAAGCAGTCACCCCAGACATTATTCGGTCGCTTCAAAATAACGAGATAAAAAAATTTTAATTAGCTCTTACAATCCTCTTATAGGAATAAGCGTTTTGAAAGTTGTATAGGTGTTAGTTTCTTAGATTAATTGACCACGTGACAAGTAGCTATAAGTTGATTTTTGAATTTATATTTAAATTTTCTAAACGAAAGGATTTTAAATTCAGGGGAAAACGAATTCCAGATTTTAGTGCCCTGAAACTTAATAGACCTTTGACAACGTTGAGTTGAAAATTTAGGTAAGTAAAGACTTTTTTGGGTTTGGGATCTTGTTTGTGTACTATGGATTGTGGAGAGATCGGTGAATAGAGATGATATGCCAGGAGGAAGAAGGTTATGAGAGTGTTGGACTGTTGGTGCATTAGTTTACCAATTTCAAATTTGAAAAGTTCATTAATTTTCAAAATGCCTAATTCGAAATAAAGGAGTGTAACTGAAGAAAATCGATTGCCATTGCAAATAACCCGTATGGCCTTGTTTTGAAGGAGTTGGAGTTTTTGTGTGTATTTTTGACAGGTGCAACCCCACAGGGGGAGAGCATATAGTAAATGCGGATGTACAAGGGCATAATATAGAAGGAGAAGAGTGGATGTGGGAAACAGAAAACGGAGCTTGCTTAAGATACCTACACCTTTGGCCACCTTGACTTCAATTTGTTTGATATGATTTTTAAATAAAAGTTTCGAGTCCAAGTTCATACCTAGGTATTTACGTGATTCTTGGCAAGCTATTAAGGAGTTGTCATAATGTATCTTCAAATTTAAGGGAGGCGAATTCAGTTTCGAGGGGATAAGGAAGACATTAGATTTTTTTGGGTTTATTTGAAGCTTGTTAGTATTGCATCAATTTTTAAGTTGATTCAGTTCAGTATTGCATTTAGTCTCAAGATTCGCGAGGGATGAGTCACTTAGCATTATACAGGTGTCGTCTGCAAAGAGTCGAGGTTTCGAAGAGATTGCATTAGGGCGATCATTGATGTAAGTGAGGAAGAGTAAAGGACCAAAGATAGAACCTTGAGGTACACCAATATTAGTAGATTGAGCAGAAGAGTTGACGTTGTCTATTGATACAAATTGTTTCCTAGATGTAAGGTAACTTTCAATTAATTTGTGGGCAGGTCCTCAAATTCCGTAATGATACAATTTTTGAAGCAGTTTATTACGAGAAACCGTGTCAAAGGCTTTTCGTAGGTCCATGAGCAGCATTGCAATATTTTCTTTATTTTGTATAGAACCATAGCCAAAATAGGTAACATCTAAAAGCGAATGCAGAACACTATGTCCTTTTTTAAACCCATACTGGTAATCGTACAAGATGTCATATTTATCGAAAAGTTTAACAAAACGAATTTTCATTTACTTTTTTAGTATCTCTGATAGGCTTGGGAGTAGGGAGATAGGACGGTAGTTATTAACGCTGTTTTTGTTGCCGGTTTTGAATATGGAAACTACTTTAGCGGTTTTAAAGGTGCATGGAAAGATTCCCTTTTTAAAAACCCATGTAAAATAAGCTGTTAATATAGGTGCAAGAACTTCGTTACCCAATTTTAAGAAATAAGCAGAGATATTGTCATAACCACTCGTTTTATGAGGATTTAAAGAGTTGATCACACTAAAAATTTCCACAGGTTGGGGAGGATCTAGAACAATCGTGGACGATATGGAATGCTTGAGGTAAGTTTTAAAATCACTATCATCAGATTTGTTGACACTATTAGCTATAGTCATTCCAATTTTAACGAAATAGTTATTACACTGTTCGGAAATTAAACAACAGCTCAGATGGCCGAGTGGTATGGAGCGTCTGTCTCTTGAGCTGTAGACTTGGGTTTGATTCCGAGTCGGGTCAAACCAATGACTTATTCACAGCTTCCCTGCTTGACGCTCAGCATTAAAGGGACAGTGTGAAGAACAAGCCGGTAAGTTTACTTGTTGTGCCGTTGGGAAAGGCACTTAGCGGGATTTCCCCGTCTTGGTGTGGTAGACAGATGGCTGGCAACACCTAAGCGAGCTCGTATAGCGCATTGATCGCTTTCTCGTGATAGGAGGGTAAATATGCGACTAAATAGAAAAATAGAAATTTCAGTCAGTTCATCGGTGACGAGACCATCATCAATCAGTTTTGAAATTGACAAATTTTTTAAATGTTTGTTGGGGATTACCGAATTGATAAATTTCCACAGCTCTTCTGGCTTATTTTTATACTTGTTGATGGTAGAATTATAATACATTTTTTTGGATAGAGTTTTGACTCGTGTAAGCTTGTTAGAATACGTCTTAAAAAAATTAATACTGAGGGCATCACCATTTAAGAAGTGGGTTCGATAAAGTTTTTGTTTATGTTTGATAGAGGTCAAAAGTCCTTTGGTCAACCAAGGGTTGCGCTGAATACGTTTTTGCCTTCTCGAGGCTTTTCGCAAGGGAGCGTGCATGTCAATAACTGCAGATATTATAGTTGAGTGAAGTGATTATTAAATGCATTAGGCGATAGTTAACTACCACAGGCTAACGTGAATCTATCATGCAATGGCGAGAGAGAAGAGAATAAATCATTGCAAAAATTTATTTTGATTGACTACAAAGAATCCTTTGCCTCATTTGAACAATTTCGGAATTGTTCCGTTCATCATTTTGCCAGTAAACACAGAAGTAAGCTTGCAGCCAAATATCGCTTTGTGTGGTGAATGAAATGCACTAGTCTAGTGATACTCCGCAATTCTCAAATCTTATTAGACTTGTGAGCTGAACCTCTTAGGCACACCAAGTTCTTGCTTTGCCTCCGCTGATGTAACAGCCAACTTTGCATTGTTATCGCTTGTTCGTAACTCTTATGGTAAGCTATATGCTCCGTGACTCGCCTGAGCTGTTCAAGAACTCAGTCTGCCTTTTAGTATTCACTGGTTTACTATTAGAATGATATCAAAATTAGCGCAGTAAATACTCAAAACACCACTCAAGCAAACTTTGACCTAATAAACCATATTTACGCGCTTTCCTGCAAAGCAATGGAATTAGTTTTATTGCATCAAAATTAGGCAATATTTCTGATTTTTGAGGTAATTTCAACTGGGTTGCGGCGATTTATAAGGTTATCCTAATGAGTTTATATTTTACAGGAGACGATTTCGGGCTAAACCCCAATTTAATTTCGCTGTTACGTTTCTGATAAACAATGTTTAAACTTGCCAACTAAGCGTCGGATTTGGGTCCTTTTTTGGCAAAAACTGAAAAGTTCGATTGGCTTGCGAGGATTTTCAACTTTATTGAATAAAGCTGATTGTTTGCGTGACGAGTTTTTAGATCAAATGGCAACTTTTTATTGCTATTACAAAGCAAAAATTGCTTTTCCTATTTTCGCTCTGGCCTATTAGACAAGGTTAAAAGTGCAAATGTTCGTAAATCTCTAAACATCGAATCGCTGCTTCTCCGACTAGAAAGATCGCAAATGCGTTGGTATGGACATGTGACACGATAAACGTCCCAGGAAAGAACGACCAAAAAACTGCTCTATTCAACACCGATTG
Organism: Trididemnum miniatum; assembly: GCA_964006365.1. Taxonomy (NCBI): domain Eukaryota; kingdom Metazoa; phylum Chordata; class Ascidiacea; order Aplousobranchia; family Didemnidae; genus Trididemnum; species Trididemnum miniatum. Next base: position 17,852,769 of record OZ023235.1, on the reverse strand, counting down.
GTCGAAGGCCTAGAGGCCGTTCCAGAACTCGATTGCGAGATTACGTAGAAGATCTTAGTTGGTCTCGCCTTGGCATCCCAGCAGAGCATCTATCGTTTGTCACAGAGGATCGAGATGCTTAGAGGCTCCAACTCGAGCTGCTGCCTCCGCGATCCCCCTAGCATAAGCTGGTCTAGAAAATGATTGAATGAATTTATCATAAAAATTTAAAGAGACTCAAAATATGTTAGCGGCCCGTAAGAAAGAAAAGATAGAACTGGACAGTTAGAGGACCAGTAAAAAGACTGGTTTACGGCTCGTTTGCCGGGCTCTTAGCGGCTCTCGTAATCTTTAATTTGGACTCTAACTTTAGTTCGTTGTTTCGGAGTCGGCCCGGATTTTCTTTTGGAAAAGTCGACGAGAAGCTAAATACGCTACAAAATATTTTCAACAAAATCGCTACAGCGACTTCAGTATGTACGCTGAGAAAGAAATCAAAACCTGGAGCAGCGTCGAATTCAGGTCTACGAGTGGCATTCCAGCGTAGCCTACTATCCCCTATACCACGACACCGTTACCATTTCACCCTAAAATGGTTTGTAGCTGTCGGCAGCGCGGCGCAATGGCTTGGAGCGTCGTTTTTATGACGACCATGATCGCCAGGTAAATGGTTCAACTCCCAACCTAGTCTCGTTGTTGCGTCCTTGGATAAGATGCTTCACGATAATTGTCTCTGCGTGGTGGAATCTGACAAGCAGCAAATTGAAGAAGTCAAAAGCAAATATCAACCGGAAAACTTGGAAACAAAGGCAACTCCTAAGCGAGTCAAAATTCGTCCTATACATAGCGCCTCCGCCGCTTTCTCGTGACAGAAGGATAAAGATGAAGAAATGATCAATCAAGATTTTTGTATTTATAGCCATATCCTGCATCTAGTGACTCACAAAAACGCTGTAGCACTCAAACTCTTAAAATCAAAATCTTAAATATGATTTTTCGCGTATTTTGCTTTTCGTGAAAGGTCGGACCGGACAGGGAGTCTAAAATATCACAGTCCACTCGGTAGGCATTGGAATAAACTAAGTTTTGTGGTCTGTAGAATAAGATTTGAAAAAAAGTAACCAAAATCACGCTTGATTGACAGGGGTACAAATGTATTATGTATGTTGAGCATTGGGGTAATGGTTTAGCAAAATTGACCATTTTTGGATATTGGGGGGAGGATTTAGCAAAGTTGATCATTTTTTGATATTGGGAGGATAAAATTGGCTCGTATGGGAAATTTTCCACTTCCATGAAATATATTGGGGGGTATGCTGTTAGATTATTGGGAAGGATACATCCCCCCATTTCCCCTGGATTTGCACCCATGTTGATTGAATTTCCGAAAACCATTGGCAAGTCACGTGACAAATCATATCCTACAGACCAGAAAACTTTGTCTATTCTAGCGCCTACCCAATCCGCCCAGCTCTACCATCAGGTAAGAAGATTATGCTACCACCATTTAACATGATAGTCTCCACCAGCCAGCGTACTTACGCTGCACGGTAACCTATCTGACATACGGTAGGTCACTCAGTACGCAGTACCGACATACGGTACTATGTCTCTACACTGCTACACTGACTGGCTACCGTATTGAAAACATATATTTTTGAGATCTACCAGTCTACCTCCATTGAAGCCCTTTTTGCTATAGTCTCCCCAAAAATTTCTGACTAGCTATGCCACTGTGATTTAGATCAGTGCTCTTCAAACTTTTTTCATCACAGCCTACTTTGCGCGACCAAGTTTTTTCGCGACTTCCGGGGACTAAAATAACAATAAAGTAAAATTTAGTAATACAGAAAATATTGAAAAAATAGTAATAATAAAGTTTGCCAATAGCCTACTTTTAATGAGACTGATGTGCTTGCATATTCTCGCACAATAGATCGAATCTTGGCTCTATTTCGGTGATGGCGGGTCTCAGCACTGGTTCTAAATTTTTCAAATTTGATCGATGCTTTGTTTTTACGTAAGTTTGTGTTGAAAAAGATTTTTCACACAGATAAGTGGATCGAGACGATAACTCAGTGGCGTAGCGAGAAATTTCATCAGGAGCGGGGGCCATAATTTCCACATTTTTTCAAGCGTGTTTTTTTTTCGGTAAAACTAATTTGAAGCTGATTGAGAAACAAGAAAGGCTTTAGGGGGGACCGGGGGCATGTTACCCCAGAAAATTTTTGAAAATTTACGTGCTGTAACGGCTATTTTTGTGCTTTTTGAATAATTTTCGAGGCAAATTCCAGCATACTTTTTAAAAGGGGTTTCAGCCCCGCTTTTCAATGTTTTATCACATTTGCATATGCTTGCTTTATTTTATGGCATTATTCACTTCCAGTGGAAATCGTCAGTTGTTATCCCCGTATATACAGTTAGGTTTACTTGCCATATACGCAGTGTACACCGTATACCGCTATTCTCTACGTATACGGTGTTGCCCCTAGCCGTATACAGAGAGACCACGCCGCATATAGCGATTGAAGTGCCTTAACGCTCCAGTGCACAAAGGCCTTTCGTCATGCACAAAAGCCCGATACATTACAGTGTTGCCAAATCATCTTAGAAAGTTTTGGGTCATATCAAATTAAAATTCCCTCGTCACAAAATACTTAAAAATGTAATCAAAGTAGGAGGTTATGGTAAAATTTTACGTTTACTTTGTTTAGGGCCTCAAATTATTGGATGCACAAATTCAATGAGATGGCCTCACGAATAAAATGGGAAAATGAGGTATATTTACAGAGTTTTCCGATATTTTTAAAGCATGATCAAGATTGCAACCCAAAGATTCCAATAATAATTACTATTAAAACGTGATTTTTTGTATATTTTTCTTCAAGGAAAAGAACTCGTTTTTTGTTCCGAAAAGGGAAAAGATTTACTCCAAAATCTTCTAATTGGGTTAAAAGTTTAATGAAGTTCTTCACTAGATCTTGAGCCAATCAAGCGTAAAAGTGTTAAAGGGCGTATTACAATGCAAAGCAACTTCCAATTAAACCTTTCGTCAAACTTTGTGATACTTAAGTCAAATTGATTTCTTCTATCCTACACTTCTCCGATAGGCACCTTCTTTGTGATGCTGTTTTGCTAAAAATGTTTTCCGGAAGAAATTTGATGGGAAAAAGTCCATCGAATGAATGTGTTGTGAATTCATTGTTTGATGTCGTGAAGCGCTGGGGATTGCGAGTCTCAATCTGAAGGTCAGGACATCTCGAAACCAGAAGCAGAAGAGCTTTATTTCAGCGAGAGCATGCATATTTAAACGATCACACAAAAAGGCACAGATTGAGTTTTGGCGACACCAATTCATGGAACCCAAGCAGATTAGCTCACTTTGGTTCTCATGTGAAACGTAACAAATAATTCAATAACTGTGAGATTTCTATAGCAAGCGAAGGAAGATAGCGTTTCCAATAAGCACAAGAAGTTAAAATGAGCAAACATAGAATTGTAATGTTGGCAACGGGAAATATTATGGGAACGCAGAAATTAAGTTTGTTTGCAATAATTAAGATTGTTTGCAATAATTTGGCTGGACACAATTAAAAGCTGCAAGGCGTTCTGCAATATTGCTCGACTTAGAAATTTAGGTGCAAAGTAAACGGAAAAGAACAGAAATTTATCACGCAATCGCTGCAAATGGATTCATACTGGAATATTCTCAAACAAATGCACTAAATTGGTCATTGTAGCAACGGTTTACGTGTTTGCTGAAACAAGCAAAGCTCTTCAATGCAGTTGACTGACCATGCTTTTTTTTCTGAGCGGGGTTAGATATGAGTCCATTGATCCTACTGGTGATCTGGCCTTAGGCACAATATCGCCTGCGTGGGCCACAGCAGTTGGCAAACTTGAGCATAAGGCTTCTCTGTTTTTTATGTGATCGTATGTGCATAATTAGGAAAGTTATTACCTAGGCCTACTACAGTAGGCTACTTTAGTTGGTTACTGGAATGGCTTGATGGTTAAGCTTTAAATCTCAGGCAGCCCAATGGTAAGAGCGTACGCTGTTTGATTCTGAGTCGTTGTCGTCAAACTAATAACTTTAAAATTGGTATCCCCAACTTCCCTGCTTGACGCTCAATCAGCATTACAGAGATAGTGCCTAGAACAAACCGGCAGGTTTACTTGTTGCGCCGTTTAGTGCGATTCCCCATCTCATCCAGGTAAACAGATGGCTGGCAACTCCCAACAGATCTCATTATAGCGCTTTGATCATTCTAGTGACTGCAGAAAAAATACAACTACTTACAAAAAAATTAACGTTGGCTGTGAGCTATACTGTGCCCAATATTTTTAATCGGTTGCATGCAGACAGGAATTGCGCTGACTGCGAATTAGGGTTACCAGGTTTTTGTTTCGCCATTTCGGGACACGATAACAGCGAAATGGATGTAAAAAGCTTCTACTAAGATGTAAAAAAGCCTTAAGACAGCTCAGATGGCCGAGATGCAAGAGCACCCCCTCGGGAGCTAAAGACGTACGCTGTTTGATTCCGAGCCGGGTCAAACCAATAACTTTAAACTTGGTATTCACAGCTTTCCTGCTTGATGTTCAGCATTATTAGGAGTGTGTGGGAACAAGCCGGCAAGTTTACTTGTTGTGCCGTTGGGAAAGTTAGCGGAATTCCCCCATCATGGTGTGGTAGACACATAGGTGGCAGCGTGGCACAGTGGTTTGGAGCGTCGTTTTTACGACGACCATGATCGCAATGTTAATGATTCAACTCCCAACGTAGTCTCGTTGCAGCGTCCTTGGATAAGATGCTTACGACGATTATCTCTGCTTGGTGGAATCTGGCAAGCAGCAAATTGAAGAAATGACAAGAAAATTCAACCGGAAAACTTGGAAACAAAAGCAACTCCTAAGCGAGTCTGGATTCGTCTTACGCATAGCATCTCCGCCGCTTTCTTGTGATAGGAGGATAAAGATGAAGATATCAATCAATCACATCAGATGGCTGGCAACTCCTAAACGAGCTCGTATTGCGCATTGATCTCTTTTTCACGATACGAGAATAAGTAGGGGTTTGCAAATAAATAGGCCTACAAAATACAATTTAAATGAATGCGAAAAAAATAAAACACAAACGTGCCATGGCTGGATATTGCTAGAAATCACACCTTCTACTTTTGAAAAAACCTGCATGTTTCAAGACGGAGGAGGAAATGATGAAAAAATTAACTACGAAATATGAGCGAAAACATTTTGGAAAGACAAAAAATCACACTATCAATAAAAAGGTCGAGAAGGAAGCAGTCAGATATTGTGTGGGAAGTTGATTGCACAACATCCCGCGGTTCAACACGAGCGTAAACGTAACCTGCTCAAAGATCTTGTAGGGGACCCAGAGTGAAGACATTGGTAGCTGTCGCTTCTACATCTTTCATGATAAATTTCTTCTGCAAGAAGTTTGTGACTACCAGCGCTTTTATTCAGATTTCTCTGAAGCAAGCTCGTTGTTGCGTCTCCGTCGCTTTTTTGTGACAGGGAATAAAAGTGCAAAAAATGAAGAAATATAAAAAATTAAATTTCGGAGAGCAAAGGATGTTCATCTGAATTCCGTGAAAAAATTGAAAAAGTACAGGTAGGCCTACAAACGGATGTGAGGATGGGCCAATTTACATTAGCGGGTTTGATCATGTGGGTTACACGCTTCCGTTTTAATTAAGGAGAGTTTTTAGTTTAACCGGCTGTTCTTTTAACTCGCTGTTTAGCAGGTTGAACCTACCTGTTGCAAGTGAATAATATTCAACCCGCAAAGCTTACTGAAGTAAAATGACGTAAGTTTGCGTCTGACGTAAGCGGGTTGGATTTAGCGGGTTAACCCGCTAAATTGCGCGTGTAAATTGACTTAATACTGTGTCAAAGTTACATTTTTGTGGATGAAGCGCTTATAAATTTAAGAGCTGTTCATTATTTGTTATGTAATTTTTGATTCCAACAATCAGATGGCTGAGGGTTGCCTCTGGATTTACGCGGATTTGATTCTGAATCTGGTCAAAGCAATGACTTAAAAGTTGGTATTCACAGCTTCGCTGCTTGACCTCTTGCATAAAATAGACAGTGTGCTCAACAATTTTTGCTGGCCGGGAAGGATGCGGCCGACAACTCTCTCTCTGTAGATATAGAAGTTCGACGACATTCGCGACACTTTTCTCTTTTTGAAACCGCTTCTTAGCGCGAAGTTGAATCAGGGCGAAACTTGGTGTAAATGAAGGGGCCCACCAATACAACATCTCCGAAAAGTATTGGGACGCTTCGTCGGTTTGGGGGGAACAAGGTCATTTTAAGGTGGGGCAAATGGAGCATATGTGTTTAGATGGGCCGTTTTAATCTGTTTTTTTTTTTTCAAAAAATTCGAGGATTGACGCCCCCTAAGCGCCCTATACAATGTCTGTAAAGTACCTACGGGATCCAACAAACTTTAAAAAATAGAATCTGACATGAGAAAAAAAACTGAGTTGATGTTGTCGGCTTTCATGTCGACCTGAATTATTAAGTGACAATTTTTTTGTAGGTTCACGATCTTTTTTCGAACGAATTTTTTTGAAACAGCCAGAAAGCTTAGGCCAATTTTTTTGGCATCGAGTTGTAGGAAATTTACCGTAGAATAATCTGGTAGGAAACTTTTTGGGATGGGGCAAACCGTTTAGATGATATGAGCGTTTTCCGAAAGGTACTTTTTTTGGTCAAAATTCGTCTTTTTTGGTAATTTTCGCGATTCCAGCTGCTATACAAACAGTTAATAAAACGTTTTTTGGTGATGAAAATTGTACTGGCTATTGTCTGTTTTGTCAGGTGTATGCAACAGAAAGGAATATCTGATACGTCCTTTTAAATTTAAGTTTTTGCTATTTCGAAAATTTGTTTAATTTGTCTTTGGGGGTCATTCGGCTACATACGTGACGAAAACGCAGCAAATGCATCCTTGTTCGAATTCTTCAGCTAGGAGTCGTTTTGGGCTAAAAACTCCGCCTAAAAACATGCCCAAGCGCACAAATCAACATGACTGGAGTAAAGTTCGAATCGGCTGTATTGTGAGGTCAATTTTTATGCGATAGAGGTGTGTAGAGTGTTTTGTTTTAAATGGAACACTTTTTGAAAAAGCTTAAAAAGGCTACTTACAAAATTTGTGGGCATTTTTCGTTGGAAACACTAGGCGGGTGTTACATACTTGCATAATTTAGTAAAGTGGTAGGCCTACTTACGAAATTTAACTCAAAGTTTGGTACCTTAGCAGAAACTTCAACAGTTTGTGCGGCAAGCTTTCTTAAACGTGTAACAGTAGCGATCTCGCAGGGGTCACCAATTGGGGGTCCTACTAAACACCACAAAGCACCTTAAACTGATGTACTAAACACCGCAAAGTACGACAAAGGGCCCTAAAACCCTAACCCTAATCTAACCCTAACCCTAGCTCTAACCAGACCCTAACCCTAATTTAAAGTTCTTTGTCGTTCGTTGTTATGGTATGATTCCAAGTCCTTTGTTGTTCTTTGCGGTGTTTAATAGATCGATTTAAAGTCCTTTGTCGTTCTTTGCAATGTTTGGTACATCAATTTGAGGTCCTTTGTCGTCCTTTGCGGTGTTTAGCAGGACCGACCAATTGGATGGCACTTCACGATAAAAACATTTGTGCGCATACGTTAGGGCATAGCCTACTAAAGCTGTGCTTGATTGTGCGAGCGCTTTGTACAAACCATAGCGTAGAACATTTGTGAATGACGGTGCGAATGTGCTCGCATCAAATTGGCCCTATTTCAGAGCAGGCTTTAAAAAACTTCAACTTTCAACTTTTTTATTTTTTTTGATGAATAAGCGGATTAATTACCATCACACAATAAACTGTGATGTCCTCTGGAGCCAATGAGAAAGGAACTCACTAGTAAACACACAAAACCGGCTTTAACCTTGATAAGTGTAGGACATGGCTGAGCAAGGAATGACTGCCAGCATTTTCTGTTTTTACAGAAAGATTAAAAACGGCTAGAACTATTTCATTTGCGGCAAGCAGTTGCACCATGCAGCCAAATAACCTCTTTCACATTGGAGCTCTACAAACAAAGGCTTCACCAAACACAATCTGTCGGCAGCAGGACGCAGTAGTTTGGAGCGTAGTTTTCACTACGGCCACGATCGCAAGGTTAACGGACGGTTCAACTACCAACCTAGTTGCGTTGCTGCGTCCTTGGATAAGATGCTTCACCATGATTATCTCTGCTTGGTGGAGTCTGGCAAGCAGCAAATTAAAGAAATCAGAAGCAAAATTCAACCGAAAAACTCGGCAAAAAAGACAACTCCTAAGCGAGTCTGAATTCCTCCCAAGCATAACGCCTCCGCCGCTTTCTCGTGATAGAAAAATGAAAATGAAGGAATCAATCAATCAGTCAATCTTTTATTAGCAGCAGCAACTTTAAGCAGCACACTTCAATATAGCAAAATGGGCAAGATACACAATACAAAAAAAAAACATGCTATCCGTGCGTCACCGCTGAAACTCAAAGCCATTTATAATATCAACAGAATAAAAATACCAGTCGTTGTAACATGTCGAAAGTTTGCTTCAACACCAAACATAAGTTTGTTAATCCGTCATCCAACAACTTGCTACAACGCAACTAAAACAGTACAATGAAAACGCCATGAAAACTCTGCCTAATTTGGGCGTATAAATCACGTTACTCACTTTCCAAACAACACTGATATCACGCCGAATATTCAGCTTATACTACTTTAAAAACAGGAACGATTTTAGGCATCATATTGCGCTTACACGACCATATAAATAGCGTCAAACTTGAGCACAACTGATGTTCAAAATTCCCTTAAATCAAACATCCAGAATGGGGATATAAAAGCCAAAAATACAGGCTTACAACGCTACTCGCAATAGGGTTGAAAATGCCAATATTTCAGGATCACAACGCTACTCTTAATGGGGTTATAAAAGCCAATTTTACAAAGCCACAACGCTACTCTTAATGGCGTTACAAACGCCAATACTATAGGGTTACAACGCCACAACTTATGGGACTACAAATGCCAAGAATACAAAGCGACAACGCTACTCTTAAGGCCGGTTCACACAGAAGGCATTCGCGATAGCGGAAAGCCTTTGGCCTTTTTCCTTAAGGCTTGGTCGTTGATGTTCACACACAAAGCGATAAACACCTCAACTTGTTTCCATAGAAACAGTTGCGGGTGACTGCAAGTTGCACAAATATCGTTAGTTAGTTGCTTTTGCTTGTCACAAATAAAGCTAGAGTAGCCTGCGTACGATGGATGAAGAGGAAAAGAGACGATTGATGCATCTATTAATTCAACAACAAACTTTGCTTTTGGGATACCACCTTATTGATGAAATTTCCGACAGAAGGTAAGCGGAGGCTGCTAATTAATGTTTGATAAGCTATGCTACCGGTGGGCCTAAGCCTAACTGTTGATTGTTTTTAACTAGGCTACTGTTAGCCTATTTTAACGAGTTTAAGGTAAAATGATCACTACAATATTTTAAATGGTGGGTGAAGCCAATTTTTCAAAAAAGAGGAAGTTCGGGAGAACACAAGTTAACGTTAGAAATGCGGAATGACAGCGAAAGTTTTCATCGATATTTTCGAATGAATCGCTTTCTGTTTGACCAACTGCTGTCGTTAATACGACCCATAATCCAAAAACGAGATACTAACTGGAGAAAGTCAATTTCTCCAGATTTAAAACTCGCGATCACATTAAGGTAAGTGCTATGCGACTTCCTTTTAAAAACTTTTTGCAAAGTATCTTTCATAGTAGCGTATTAGCAGGACATATTTTTTGTTATTTGCTTTTCACCATAACGATTTCAAACGGAAATAAATTTATGTCCACTATATTTTAACAAGCAACACCAAACCGACTATCGCTGGGTCTACCCCTACATCGCGTTTTTAGCTATGATTAGGTCCATCTCAGAAAAAAAAATGTTTTTGGCACTCCAACACACCATGCATGATTTGTGATTACTTGTTTAAGCCATATGATTGTTCATTGTCATATTTTGAAAAAGTAGCAGCGCTGTGCATAGCACGAATGCAATAAGTTATGTTGTTTCCGAGTTTCGAAATAAGTGTTGCTTCAAATTTGCTGCTCATAAAAAATCCACCAAGCAGACATAGGCTAACCACGGTGAAGTATTCCAGCGAAACAAGGGCGATAGTTGAACTTACAACCTTTCGATTGTAGTCGTAAAAACGTAGTTCTGAACCTCTCAATCGCACAACTTTGTTGACACAACTTAATCACATCAACTTAATCACACAACTCTCAATCACACAGTTTTGTTGCATTTTTGTTTTTCTAACGCTAAAAAGCGACGAAGGTCCCGTTCAAGCTCGCTTAGGAGTTATCGGAAAGGTAGTTAATTACCCAACGGGGCATCAAGCGAACTGGCTAGCTTACCCGCTATCTGGTTGACAACTTATCACTATAGGCTACATAACTTTGTTTTTACAGGTTTTTAGCCACCGGTGATAGCCAGCAAACTATATCTTTTAATTACCGCGTGGGAAGATCAACCATTTGTTCCATAATATCAGAAACCTGCAAAGCAATTTGTGAAGTACTTCACATCGATACCCCTAAAACTTCTGAAGAATGGGTGGAGATATCACGTGGCTTTGATACTCTTTGGAACTTTCCACACTGTTTGGGAGCTATCGATGGGAAACATATAGCCATTCAGGCCCCAACCAGGTGCGGTTCCGAATTTTACAACTACAAAGGTTTCCATAGTATAGTGCTTATGGCAGTTTGTGATGCTACTTATAAATTTACTGTGGTTAATATTGGCGACTCTGGAAGCCATAGCGGCGGAGGAGTTTTCGCTAATTCAGCATTTGGCAAGGCACTGAACAACAATTTGCTTTCTTTGCCTGAGGCCTCATTGTTAGGCAATGGGACAGAACCAGTTCCATATTGCTTTGTTGCTGACGCAGCATTTCCTTTGAAAAAAAACTTGATGCGTCCTTACCCTGGACAGCAGCTTCCAGAAGATAAACGCGGTTTCAACTATCGCTTGTCTCGGGTACGACGGGTAATTGAAAATTCGTTTGGAATTTTGTCGGCTCGATGGCGCATCTTTAAACGTCCAATAATTTCTTCAGTCGAAAATGCTGTTTTATACACCAAGACAGCGTGTAGCCTGCATAATTTCTTGCAGACCAACTATTCGGAAAGTTATTGTCCTTCAACTCTAGTTGATTTAGAAAAAGAAGGAAGTATCTGTCTTGGAAGTTGGAAAACTGAAACTTCTTCCAACTTGAGACCAATTGGCCAAACTGCTTCAAACAATTACTCCGCAACAGCTGGAGAAGTTAGAGATATACTGAAGACCTTTTTCACATCTACCGAAGGGGCACTATCATGGCAGTTATCAGTCGTAAACAGAAATTGATTAGAGAGCGAGGCAGGCTGAAGGGATGTTTCCAAACTTTCGGTGAACGATGCAAACACTTTTGTTTGTTTGTTGATATTTCTTTATTATTTATGACGAATAAAAACGAAAATTGTTTAGCTTGTCACGCAATAAACATTATGTTAAGTAAAGCTGGATAAGTTGAACCGGAGTAGGCCTACTACAGCGGTAGCTATCTAATCAATCACCGCCATGTCAGGTATTGCTCAACTCAAAATTACAGAAATAAGTCATAAAACGTAGTCAGGTTACCTCAAGCTAAAAAAAAATGCCGGTACATAAAAAAATAAAACTAAGCTTGTTTTAAACACTGTAGCACTTTCATCATGGCTTCATCCCTTTCATTTGGCATCAGCACTTTCAACTTTGTAGCGACCAATTTTCCAAATACATCGCATTCGTCTTGTGGTGAGGACGACGATATAGCTTGCTGGATGTTACTCACACTATTTTCCATAAGCTTGCATATTCTCTCCTAAAAGTATGAAGTAGCATATTGATAAGGTTGAATAACATTTCAATAAACCTAAGATATTGGTAATGATAAATTCAGAGCATTGAAAAGAAAGTTTATGAATACCTTCAATTATATGAGTTCGAAGATATTTTGGGAACCCCAAAATTTTTTCAATGCATTGACAGAAGTTACTCCTAACTTACCACAACTCATTTGGTTAGGGTGCTGGGTTAATGACGCCCTATTTCGGTAATCTTAAAACAGCATTTCGCAGTAAACTTGAACAAAAAGAAGGCAGCAAACTCGAACAAAAAAATATTTTGTGAAGTCATAATTCAGTAAATAACTCACGCATAGGCTTAGTCTTTGGTGCTTTGCCATTTTTGGTGACATTTTTACAAATTAAACTACTATTATAATTTACACTGCGAATAATAATTTCTCTCGGGTTCTGGCTCAAATTCCTTTCTGTGTCTTTCCCAATCCCAGTTACACGACGTTAATAGATGTGCTAAGTGACTTGCTGCTCAGGAGAGACGACAATCACAAGGTTATGAAGATATAAAATTGTAAAAACAAAACCTTAACTCGTAAAATTCGAGCATCTACGCTAGGCACAAAAACACATAAGATCACACGAAATAGCTGATCCACTTAGTTTTTAAAGTTCTTTGATGCGGCGCAAGCTAACAATTGCTTAACAAGGGTTTTATGGAAAAATATTTCGTCAAAATGCGTGAGCTTCCGCAGCGGCTCACTCTAACCACCAAACGGATTTGGTAGTCATTGTAAATGAAAGTAAAGTAAGTGTGCCGATAGTTTGCACACGGCTTTCTGAAGAACGTTGTTTCACTTATCCCTAGTTGAAGCGTCGATACTTCGGCAAAATGAACTTTAAGCGTACTGTCAAAATAAACTTCTAACGGGCGTATTGTAAGAGGACACATGTATTGTTTTTTCACAGGCACATTACTTGATTGTTATGCAGCTGTCGTACCATTCAATGTTAGAAACTGATCAACTATTTTCCTCAGTTCCTTTTTTCTTTTTAAGAAAAGGTCACTGCCAAATCGGTCAAAAACAAAACAAGTGACTGAACGCTCTACTGCTAAGCACACCTTGTAATCATTTTTGCAGTTGCGTTTTGAAGCTGTCACCAAATCTGATTCCCTATTTTCTTTTGTTTTGACAGCAACATCCTCAGCGAATGGCGAAGAGCAAGGCTCGCAACCTAAACCATTTGCACAATACAGTAAATATAAATTTGTTCTCATCAGAGCGTTATTAATTTTCAATATAAAACAAATTTGAAATGTGGCCAACATCACTGCTACCTTCTACTATAAAATCAAAATTATTACTCTTAGAAGTGGCTCATTTTTCCGAAGCCGAACCTAGTAGAGATGCAGTCATGTTAGTAGAAGTTTCTTCGTTAACATACCAGTTTACATCTGCTAATTCTATCTTAGTTTTGGAATCCAAGGAATGTTAATTGTAAGTAAGTAGGTTTATTCGCCGAGAAAAGAAAGAACAAAAGCGACATCTACTATCACATGTTTACAAAAAAAAACAACAAAAATAAAATAAAATTAGAAATATTTTTGCTATATTATCAAGTTCCCGTGAGGAGACTGCGATGGGACTGGGTAAAGTCTCACCAAATCTTGGGCAATACAAACTTATACTTAAAACCAGTAATAAACTTTCAAACTTCTGTGCCGCTTTTCTAATCATTTAATGCTATGAAAAAACACCATTTGCGATTAACACAATCATTAAGCGCGACAGAGCTCTTGCGCAGTGATCAATCATTGCGCACTTGTTGCAAGCTCATAATAAGGCTGGTATAAAGTCTTTACTTCACATCTTACTTCCAATAACTTTTTCATCAGTTGAACTTCCGCTTGTTAGATCTAGAATTTTGAAGTTGCTGTCTGTCAAACAAAACCATTAGTAATTTTTGAAGTTGCTTGTATCAAGACTGACACTAGACTTTATCCCCGTTTGAAATTTTTTTATTGCATAGGGAGTGGGTAGTCCCTAACGAATATTTATTCAAATGTAGGTAATTTAGTCGAAATTTTAAAATGTAAAGCATAGAAAAAGTAATTGAAAAAAAATCTTCATTGAATATGAGTATATTTCATTAATTTTGAAGCTTGACAGCCCGCTTTTACTTTCTCTTAAGTAATTGTCGGGAAGCTCTAACTTTGATTTGACGTCACCTGACCCATTAATTATGGCTTCAGTGTCTACCATAACAATAGGGTGGCCTAGCACCACGTTAACCCAGTATCAATTAGCTCAATTAGCAGTCCAGTCTACCTGTTGAGATGGTCCAGCCTAACTAAAGCATAAAATAACAGCTTCAAGTTCATATGCATAAAATGAAAGTACAATTTGTATATATCCATATGTAGCTCAAAAGAAAAAGAGACACAAAGTTCAAATTATTACCATTGCTACTGCATGTAGAAGTCAGTTTTCTACGAATCATGTTTCCGTTTACTAATAAACTTTTATGTTGAATAGTGTAGTTGTCAAACGTTGAGAACATAAACTAAAGATGTTGTAGTTACTTCATAGCTTACCAGCTGTAATTTTTTTATTACTGGCCTCAATGTTCGTTAGATCAAGTGTGAAGTTGCTGTCAGTTCTGAAAAAGCAAACAAAAATAAAGTAACCACAAAATGTTATAGGCCTATCGTATTTGCGAGTTTAAGTCGAATTGTTTGTACCAATTACTTATATACCCAAATTGTTGGGTGTAACTTGGACATGAAGTGCATGCTTAATTACACAAACTTTTACACCTACTGGTATATTGGATAGGTCAAACATAGGGTACACGACTTCTATCCAAATAAAAGAAAATTGAAATCTCAGCAGACTGAAATCAAATGACAATTTTACTGAGTTCTACCTTGTTAAAATCAATAACAATGCAGCTACTAAAATTATTTATATGACACCACTGCACTTCTTCAACTCTCACTTAAAACTTTTTCTTGATGATCTGATTTTTAACAATTAACTTATAAGCAACTAAACTGTTAAAAGAGTGCTCGATAACGAAAGTCAAAACTTGTAATATTCTTGCAGCACGGTATCCTTCATCGTCAAAGATTATCTATATAAATGCTTTAAAGCAGCTGCTTACAATCTGTGCCTAAGGTGGTCGTTCAGAAATGTCATAGATGAGTAATGCTGCCATTTTACTGATGATTCGGCTGCAGCTCCACTTCTCAGTCTATGGTCATTCTTTTCTTTAGTGTATCTGTTGCGCAGGCTCTTCCATCTACGCTTGCAAATATCAACTGTACAGAAAAAAGCACATTGATAAGTATTAGCAGTATTACAGTACCGGTATTAGGGTTGGGATCCAAAAAATTCCAATATTTAATTTCTACCCCAAGATATCACCAAATTTAAGCCAATCCCGATCCCAGGATTTTTGTCGTATATTTCTGAGATTGCAGTGGTGTATTATTACCACAATAATAGAACTAAGTGTTTTTGCTTCTGTTTGCTTCATAACAAACTGCTGTTTAAAGATTTTACCATTCTTTTTTTTAATTTTTGCCTTCCTTTCACCAAACAGTGAAGATGGTACTACGCGTAGGACGAATTCAAACTAACACAGTACCATTGAACCTAGTTTACTATACAGTGCAATCACTTGTTTTCTTGATTAGTAAATCAAAGAAATTATTTGCAAGAATATGTTACCGGTACAAAAATCTTGGGAAAATTCCAAGCATTTCTAAATGATATGATATGCTAAGCACACAATAGTATCGATTAAGATGGAAAAAAAGTAAGGTCGAATGTGATATGACATATATACATAACGGTATAAATTATAGCCTATATCGATATGCACAAATAGAACTTTCTACCAATAAACTTATTCCTATCAAAGCATACACTGTAATATATTGCCGATCAATACTACAGTGTTGATCAGACAACTGAATGGACAGAGCGTCTGTCTTGGGAGCGGTAGATTAGGTTTGAATCTAAGTGGGGTCAAATCAATAACTTAATAAGTGATATGACAGCTTCCCTGCTTGACGTTCGGCTTTAAAGGGATAGTGTGGAGAACAAGCTGGCGCGTCTACTTGTTGATGTCGTTGGGAAAAAAACTTAAAAAAATTCCCCCACCTTTATGTGGTAAAGCCATGCAGTCTACTCGTTGTGCTGGCTCAGTCTGACTGAAATAATGCAAATAAAGCATTGAGCTAACACACATAACTGCCTGTACATCAAGATACTGCTGAAAGCACATAGTACCGGTAGTAATACTACAATATGTGCAATAAACGCTCCTTTTGGAGTAGCTGTAGTCTATCACCGCACTACTAAAGTCACCTAAACCTTCGATTACCAAAATTTTCCGGTGATTTAGGCACTTTAATAAACATAAACTTTAGCATTCTATCAGCTTTACCTGATTGCCCCAACTCCTCGCTTATCATTTTCCAACGATTTTCTTTTTTTCCTACATCTCTATAATCTTGATTTGTTTTATTGTAAAGAAGTTCTGCTCCGCGAATGAGTTCAATTAATTTTTCGTTAAATATACTTTCCATAATTTCAAACAATTTATTAGCACTTGCCTAATATTTTCACTGATGATACACAGTACAATACTGGTGTGTTACTCAAACACATTAAAAAAGTAAATTAGATCCACAATAGCCTATAATAAAAATAATATTAACAAGCATTTCTACACCCCTTGAGACGGCAGACTGAAACAACCACCTGACTAAAGGGTACATGGCACAAAACATCACAGTTAATTTTTTTTTAAGTGGTTGTACATGCATAACAACCATTACAGATTAGTATGGTAGTAAATACCACTACCAGTATGCGTCATAGGTTCAAACTTATCTACAGCTAAGCAGAGCTGAGTTATTTTACAAAAGTTTGATAATAATCACGTCAAGCAGGGTCATGAAAGTATGTGATTTGAGTCCACCTTGGGTCACAGAGTAAACCTGAAAGTTATTTACAACTAGCTTTTTAGACGTAGTAGCTTGTTACACGCTGCTTTGTGATTTTATTTCAACTCTGTCGCTTGAAATTTTGCAGACTGTGACATTAGTCTACATGGTCAGTCGGTACGCCTATTTACCGGTAACTCATATACCCATAGCGTCTGGACTAAAATAACAGTAAAGATACTTTTTTATCGTCTACCAATGCCCACCACAACCAGTAAAATTTATATTGATTTTAAGCATTCAACTTTACTGATTTGGCTATTACCAATATTGCAGTGGAAGACTACAACCTAGGCAACTAATATGCCTATCACTGTACAAGCAGGCTAGCCTACAAGTACCTTATTACTTGCAATGGTACCAATAATCTGTTCAATATACACAAAGCAGATGCAGCTGTGAATACCCATTCCTAAATTTTTGATTTCACTCAGCCGGGCATTGAACCTCTGGCTAGTCTATGCTAGCCAGAAGGACATTCAACCCAATTGGCCATCTGAGCTTTTAAACCGTTTTGGCCAACCTGTAGCTGTGCAATACCTAGGCTATTATCGGCCCCAACTATTGTTATAAAACAGCCTTGTTGGATAATTTGATGTCTGATCCTGCAAAGTCGTCCTACACCACTCACAACTGATATCATAGCCAAGCATAATAAAATTATTCTTGACGCTAGGTTACAGTCAGTAGCCTACCTACCCTAGTCTACCCACTGGCTGTTCATTTATCATAAAGCTAGTTTGCAAAGCCTCAAGCGGAAAAGTTGAATTATTTCAACTCTGCCGCTTGAGGCTTCAGACGCAGAAAATTACCGCTTACACGTTCAGCTAAGGCCTTAAGCTTTCTGTGTGACATACCTGGAGCTTGCCGCTTTCCGCTAACATTACGGTTTTCCGCTAACGCCGTCTGTGTGAACCGGGCTTTAATGGGGTTATAAATTACAAGGCCACTACGCCAGAAATAGTGAGTTCATCAATAACAATATTACAGGGCCACAACGCCTGAAATAATGAGGTTATAAATGCCAATATTACAGGGCCACTACGCCAAAAATAGTGAGTTTATAAATGCCAAGATTACAGGGCCACTACGCAAGAAATAATGAGGTCATAAACGCCAAGATTACCAAGCAGCAACGCTACTCTTAATGGGGATATAAATGCCAATATTACAGAGCCACAACGCTGCTCTTAATGAGGTTATAAATGCCAATATTACAGGGCCACTACGCCAGAGATAGTGAGGTTATAAATGCCAATATTACAGGGCCACTACGCAAGAAACAGTGAGGTCATAAATGGCAAATATACAGACCACTAGGCCAGAAATAGTGAGGTTATAAATGCCAATATTACCGGACCACTACGCAAGAAATAGTGAGGTCATCAACGCCAATATTACAAGGCCACAACGCCAGAAATAGTGAGGTCATCAAAGCCAATATCAAAAGGGCCACTACGCCAGAAATAATCAGGTTATAAATGCCAATATTACAGGGCCACAACGCCAGATACAGTCAGGTTATAGATACCAATATTACAAGGCCCAACGCCACAAATAGTGAGGTCATAAATGCCAAAATTACAAGGTCACAACGCCAGAAACAGTAAGGTCATAAATTCCAATGTTACAGGGCCACAACGCCAGAAATAGTGAGGTCATAATGGCCAATATTACAGGGCCACCCCACTACGCAAGAAATAATGAGGTCATAATTGCCAGTATTACAAGGTCACTACGCCAGAAACAGTGAGGTTATAAATACCAATATTATGTGGCCCAACGCCAGAAATAGTGAGATCATAAATGCCAATAACACAGGGCCACAACGCCAGAAATAGTGAGGTTATAATTGCCAATATTACAGGGCCACTACGCAAGAAATAATGAGGTCATAATTGCTAATATTATACGGTCACTGCGCCAGAAATAGTGAGGTCATAAATACCAATATTACAAGGCCCAACGCAGAAATAGTGAGGTCATAAATGCCAATATTACAGGACCACTACGCCAGAAATAGTAAGGTTATAATTGCCAATATTACAGGGCCACTACGCCAGAAATAATGAGGTCATAAATGCCAATATTCAAAACGACAACGTTACTCTTAATGGGGTTATACATGCCAAGATTACACAACCACAACGCTACTCTCAATAGACTCATAAATGCCAATACTACAGGGCCACAACGCCTAAAATAGTGAGGTCTAAAATGCCAATATAACAGGGCAACTACGCCAGAAATAGTGAAGTCATAAATGCCACGATTACAGGGCCACTACGCCAGAAATAGTGAGAGTACAATAGCCAGTTTTACAGGGCAACTACGCCTCAAATAGTGAGGCTATACATGCCAATGCTACAAGCCACAACGCCAGAAATATAGAGGTGTAAAAAGCCAATATTACAGGGCTACGTTCAAATCCAGTGGCTGGTCGTGCTCCCCAAACACGGCCCAGCTCAACTCACGGTGTGGAAGAACCTTTCCGTCTAGCCGTTACGAAGCGTTTTGAAAACATTCAAAATTACGGTTGAGCCAAGGTCCCCCGAACACGTCCCAGTTCCTTTCGCGGTGTTGAAGCATTTTTTCGTCTGGATGTTAAGCAGCCATTTGAAAACAATCAAGTTCATGGCTGAGCTGTGCTCGCTCAAGCACAACCCAGCTCCTTTCTTGGTGTTGAAGAATTTTTCGGTCTTGACGTTGTGCAGGCCTTGAAAAATATTTAAAACTTTATGCTGAGGCGCGCTCCCCATTATTTCCCATCACGCTCCAATTTTTCTCACGGTGTTGATCATTCTTTTCGTTTTGATGTAATGCTGCAGCTTTTTCAAAGCATTCACATTGATGGCTCGGCCGTGCTACCCCAAACACGGCCCAGCTGGTTTCACGTTGTTCAATACTTCTTTGCTATGATGTAATGCAGCCTTTTAGAAACATTCAAGCCTACCAAAAGAATTGAATTATTTTTCGGGGACGCGCTTCCCAATATCTTCTGTTTTCTTCCACCTCATCTTTGGACGTTGAACAAATTTTTCGTTTTGATGTTACGCGGCCTTCAAAAACATTCGATATTAAGGCTGGACCGTGCTCCCCCAAACACAACTCAGTTCCTTTCACGGTGTTGAATAACTTTTTCGTCTGGATGTTATGCAGGCATTTAAAAACATTCAAATCTATGGCTGACCGTGCTCCCCGACATCTCCTATCCCGGCCCAGCTCATTTCACCGTGTTAAAAAATTTTTTGGACTTAATTTTATGCAGACTTTAAACAACATTCAAACGAGCGGCTGTTCGTGCCACCCCAAACACGGCCCAGATGGTTTCACGTTGTTCAATACTTCTTTGCTATGATGTTATGCAGCCTTTTAGAAACATTCCAACTTACCAAAAGAATTGATATTTTTTCGAAGACGCGCTTCCAAAACCTTCTCTTTTCGTCCACCTCATCTTAGGACGTCCAACAAATTTTTCGTTTTGATGTTACGCGGCTTTCTAAAAACATTCGATATTAGGGCTGGACCGTGCTCCCCCAAACACAACCCAGTTCCTTTCACGGTGTTAATAAACATTTTCGTCTGGATGTTATGCAGCCATTTATAAACATTCAAATCTATGGCTGGCCGTGCTCCCCAACATCTCCTATCCCGGCCCGGCTCATTTCACCGTGTTCAAAAACTTTTTCGACTTGATGTTATGCAGATTGTCAACAACGATCAAACGAACGGCTGGTCGTGCCACCCCAAACACGGCCCAGCTGGTTTCACGTTGTTCAATACCTTTTTGCTATGATGCAATGCAGCCTTTTAGAAACATTAAGGCTTACCAAAAGAATTGAAATTTTTTTCGGGGCCGCGCTTCCCAATATCTTCTGTTTTCGTCCACCTCTTCTTTGGACGTTGAACAAGATTTTCGTTTTGATGTTACGCGGCCTTCTAAAAACATTCGATTATAAGGCTGGACCGTGCTTCCCCAAACACAACCCAGTTCCTTTCACGGTGTTGAATAACTTTTTCGTTTAGATGTTATGCAAGCATTTAAAAACATTCAAAACTATGGCTCCCCAACATCCTCTATCCCGGCCCAGCTCATTTCACCGTACTGAAAAATTTTTTCGACTTGATGTAATGCAGACTTTCAACAACGTTGAAATCAATGGCTGTTCGTGCCACCCCAAACACGGCCCAGCTCATTTCACGATGTTGAAAGATTTCTTCGTTTGGTTGTTCTGAAGCTTTTCAAAAACGGTTAATTCTA
Organism: Trididemnum miniatum; assembly: GCA_964006365.1. Classification (NCBI taxonomy): domain Eukaryota; kingdom Metazoa; phylum Chordata; class Ascidiacea; order Aplousobranchia; family Didemnidae; genus Trididemnum; species Trididemnum miniatum. Next base: position 17,831,560 of record OZ023235.1, on the reverse strand, counting down.
CGGTTGGGTCGTGCTCCTCCAAACACGACCCAATTCCTTTCACGATGTTGAAAAACCTTTTCGTATGGATGTTATGCAGCCGTTTACGAACATTTAAATTTAAAGCTAGGCCGCGCTCACCAACAATCCCTATCACGGCCCAGGTCATTTCGTGGCGTTGAAAAATATTTCTCGTCATGATGTTATGCAGACTTTAAACAACGTTCCATCGCACGGCTGCTCGTGTCCTCACAAACACAGTCCAACTCATTTCACGGTGTTGAAAAATCTCTTCGTCTGGTCGTTCTGAAACTTTTTATAAACATCCATTTTTATGCCTGAGCCGATTTCCCCCACACCCGGCCCAGTTCCTTTCACGATGTCAAAAAACGTTTTTGTCTGGATGTTATGCAGCCATTTAAAACCATTAAATTTTATGGCTGGACCGCGCTCCCCAACATCCCATGTCACGGCCCAGCTCATTTCTCAGCGTTGAAAAAGTTTTTGGTTATGATGTTATGCAAACTTTCAACAACGTTCAAACAAACAGCTGGTCGTGCTCCCTCAAACACAATCCAGGTCAATTCACGGTGTTAAAGGATCTTTTCGTCTGGGTAGCATGTAGCTTTTCAAACACAAACAAATCAATAGCTGGGCCATGCTCCCCCAAACACGGCCCAGTTTCTTTCACGGTGTTGAAGAACTTTTTCTCGTCTGGCTGTTATGAAGACTTTCAATATAATTCAAATTTATGTCTGGGCCGCGCTCCCCCAAAAAATCCAGCTCATTTCACGGTGTGAAAACGACTTCTCGTTTGGATGGTTGCAAAGTTTTCAAAAACATTTAAATTTGAGGCTGGGCCGTGCTCCCCCAAACACGGTCCAGCTCATTTCACGGTGTTGAAAAACCTTTTCGTTTCGATGATAGCAAGCTTACCGAAAACATTCAAAAATTGCGCCTGGGCCGTGCTCCCCCAAACACGGCCCAATTCATTTCACGGTGTTAAAGAACCTTTTTGTCTGGATGTCTTGCAGCCAAATAAAAACTTTCAAATTCGTTGCTGGGCCGCGCTGCCCAACATCCCCTGTCACGGCCCAGCTCATTTTGCAACGTTGAAAAATCTTTTCATTTTGATGTTATGCAGATTGTCAACAACGCTCAAATGAACGGCTGGTCGTGCTCTACCAAACACGGTCCAGCTCATTTTACGGTGTTAAAGCATTTTTTCGTCTGGGTTGTATGAAGCTTTTCAAAAACGTTCAAAGTTATGGCTTGGCCGTGCTCTTGGAAACACAACCCAGTCCTTTTCACGATGTTAAAAAACGTTTTCGTCTAAATGTTATGCAGCCGGTTAGAAAACTTCAAATTCATGGCTGGGCCGCGCTCCCCAACATCCTCTGTTACGGCTCAGCTCATTTGGCGGCGTTGAAGAATCTTTTCGTTTTGATGTTAAGCAGACTTTACACAACGTTCAAACGAACATCTGGTCGTGTTACCCCATACATGGTCCAGCTCACTTAACAATGTTGAAAAAGTTCTTGTCTAGGTGGTATGAAACTATTCAAAAGCATTCCAACTTAAGGCTGGGCCGTGCTCCCCCAAACACGGCCCAGTTCTATTCACGGTGTTGAATAACCTTTTCGTCTGCATATTATGAAGCCGGTTAAAAAAATTTATGGCTGGGCCGCGCTCTCCAACATCCCCTGTCACAGCCAAGCTCATTTCGCAGCGTTAAATAATATTTTCGTAGTGATGTTATGCAGACTTCCAACAACGTTCAAATGAACGGCTGGTCGTGCTCCCCCAAACACGGTCCAGCTCATTTCACGGTGTTGAGTCATCTGTTCGTCTGGATGGTATGAAGCTTTTCAAAAACATTCAAATTTATGGCTGGGCCGTGCTCCCCCACAAACGGCCTAGTTTCTTTCACGGTGTTGACAAACCTTTTCGTCTGGATGTTATGCAGCCGGCTAAAAACATTTAAGTTTATGGCTGGGCCGCGCTCCCCTACATCCCCTGTCACGGCCCAGCTCATTTCGCGGCGTTGAAGAATCTTTTCGTTTTGATGTTATGCAAACTTTCAACAACGTTCAAATGAACGGCTGGTCGTGCTCCCCCAAACATGATCCTGCTCATTTCACAACTTTGAAAAATCTTCTCGTCTGGACGGTATGGGGCTTTTAAAACACATTCAAAATTATGGCTTGGCCGCGCTCCCCTAAACACGACCCAGTTCCTTTCACGGTGTTGAAGAACCTTTTCGTGTGGATATTATGCAGCCATTTAAACACATTCGAGTTTATGGCTGGGCCGCGCTCCCCAACATCCCCTGTCACGGCCCAGCTCATTTCGCGGCGTTGAAAAACTTTTTCGTTTTGATGTTATGCAGACTTTCAACAACCTTCAAGTGAAGGGTTGATCGTGCTCCCCCATAACACGGTCCAGCTCATTTCACGGTGTTACAACGTCATCTCGTTTGGATGTTATGAAGCTTTTCATAAACACTCAACTTTATGACTGGGCCGTGCTCCCCCAAACACGGCCCAGTTCCTCTCACGGTGTGGAAGAACTTTTTCGTTTGGATGTTATGCAGCCGTTTACAAACATTCAAGTTTGTGGCTAGGCCAGGCTCCCCAACATCCCCTGTCACGGCCCAGCTCATTTCGCGGCGTTGAAGAATCGTATCGTCTTGATGTTATGCAGACTTTCAACAACGTTCAAACGAACAGCTGGTCGTGCTCCCCCAAACACGGTCCAGCTCATTTCACGATGTTGAAGAAGTTCTTTGTCTGGATGGTATGAAGCTTTTCAAAAACATTCAAAGTTATGGCCGGGTTGTGCTCCCCCAAACACGGCCCAGATTCTTTCACGGTGTGAAATTTTTTTCTCGTCTGGCTGCTATGAAGATTTTCAAAACAATTCAAATTTATGGCTGGGCCGCACTACCCCAAAAGGTCCAGCTCATTTCACGGTGTGAAAGCATCTTTTTGTTTGAATGGTAGGAAAATTTTCAAAACCACCTAAATTTATGGCTGGGCCGTGCTCCTCCAAACACTGTCCAGTTCATTTCACGGTGTTGAAAAACCTTTTCGTTTGGATGGTATGAAGCTTATCAAAAACATTCAAAAATTGGGCCTGGGCCGTGCTCCCCCAAACACGGCCCCAACATCCCCTGTCGCGGCCCAGCTCATTTTGCAACGTTGAAACATCTTTTCATCTTGATGTTATGCAGATTGTCAACAACGCTCGAATGAACGCCTGGTCTTGCTCCCCCAAACCCGGTGTAGCTCATTTTACGGTGTTAAAGCATTTTTTCGTCTGGGTTGTATGAAACTTTTCAAAAACGTTCAAAGTTATGGCCTGGCCGTGCTCTTAGAAGCACAACCCAGTCCTTTTCACGATGTTAAAACACTTTTTCGTCTGGATGTTATGCAGCCGGTTAAAAACCTTCATGTTCATGGCTGGGCCGCGCTCCCCAACAGCCCCTGTTGGCGGCACATTTGGCGGCGTTGAAGAATCTTCTCGTCTTGATGTTATGCAGACAATCAACAACGTTCAAACGAACGGTTGGTCGTGTTACCCCATACATGGTCCAGCTCTTTTCACAATAATGAAAAAGTTCTTGTCTGGTTGATATGAAACTTTTCAAAAACATTCCAAATTAAGGCTGGGCCGTGCTCTCCCAAACACGGCCCACACTTTTTCACGGTGTTGAACCTTTTCGTCTGGATTTTATGCAGCAATTTAAATACAATCAAGTTTAAGGCTGGGCCGCGTTCCCCATTATCCCCTGTCACAGCCCAGCTCATTTCGCGGCGCTGAGTAAAATTTTCGTAGTGATGTTATGAAAACTTTCAACAACGTTCAAATGAACGGCTGGTCGTGCTCCCCCAAACATGGTCCAGCTCATTTCACGGTGTTAAGTCATCTGTTCGTCTGGATGGTATGAAGCTTTTCAAAAACATTCAAATTCATGGCTGGGCCGTGCTCCCCCACACACGGCCCAGTTCCTCTCACAGTGTTGAAAAACCTTTTCGTCTGGATGTTATGCAGCCGGTTAAAACCATTCAAGTTTATGGCTGGGCCGCGCTCCCCAACATCTCCTGTTACGGCCCAGCTCATTTCGCGGCGTTGAGGAACCTTTTCGTTATGATGTTATGCAGACTTCCAACAACGTTCAAAAGAACGGTTGGTCGTGCTCCCACATCCAAGGTCCACCTCATTTCACGGTGTTAAAGCACCTTTTCGTCGGGACGGTATGACGTTTTTAAAAACCATACAAATATATGGCTGGTCCGTGCTCCCCCAAGCACGGCCTGGTTTCTTTTAAGGTGCTGAAGAACCTTTTCGTCTTGATGTTATGCAGCTTTGCAAAAACAATCAAGTTTATGGCTGGGCCGCGCTCCCCAACATCTGTCACGGACCAGCTCATTCTGCGGCGTTCAAAAATCTTTTCGTCTTGACGTTATACAGGTTTTCAACAACGTTCAAATGAACGGCTGTTCGTGCTCCCCCAAACACGGTCGAACTCATTTCACGATGTTACAACATCGTTTCGTCGGGATAGCAAGATGATTTTCAAAACCAATCAAAGTTATGGCTGGGCCGTGCTCCCCCAAGCACAACCCAATTCACTTCACGGTTTTAAAGAATCTTTTTGTCTGGTTGTTATGCAGCCATTTAAATTCATTCAAGTTGATGGCTTGGCCGCGCTCCCCAACATCCCCTGTCACGGTCCAGCTCATTTCGCGGCGTTGAAGAATCTTTTTGTTTTGATGTTACGCAGATTTTCAACAACGTTCAAATGAACGGCTGATCGTGCTCCCCCAAACACAGTCCAGCTCACTTCACGGCGTTGAAACATCTTTTCGTCCGCATGGTATGAAGCTTTTTAAAAACTTTTTACATTATGGCTGGGCCGTGCTCCCCCAAACACGGCTCACTTTCTTTCACGATGTTGAAGAACCTTTTCGTATGGATGACATGCAGCCATTCAAAAACGTTCAGTTAATGGCTGGGCCGCGCTCCCCAACATCTCTTGTCACGGCCAAGCTTTTTTTGCGCGTTGAAGAATCTTTTCGACTTGACGTTATGCAGACTTTCAACAACGTTCAACCGAAAGGCTTGTCATGCTCCCCCAAACACGATCCAGCTTTTTTCACGTTGTTGAAGAAGTACTTTGTTTGGATGGTGTGAAACTTTTCAAAAACATTCAAAAGTATCGCTGGGTCGTGCTCCCCCAAACACGGCCCAATTCTTTTCACGGTGTTGAAAAACCTTTTTGTCTGAATGTTATGCAGCCGGTTAAAAACAATCATGTTTATGGCTGGGCCGCGCTCCCCAACATCCCCTGTCACGGCCGAGCTCGTCTTGCGGCGTTGAAGCATCTTTTCGTGTTGATGTTTTCCAGACTTTCAACAACGCTTAAACAAACGGCTGGTCGTGCTCCCCCAAACACGGTCCAGCTCATTTCACGGTGTTGAAACATCTTCTCGTCTGGATGGTATGAAGCTTTTCAAATACATTCAATATTATGGTTGGGCTGTGCTCCCCCAAATACGGCCCAGTACTTTTCACGGTGGACAACCTTCTTGTCTGGATGTTATGCAGCCAAATAAAAACTTTCAAAGTTATTGTCTGGCCCCGCTCCCCAACGTCCCCTGTCACGGCCCAGCTCATTTGGCGGCGTTGAAGAATCTTTTCGTCTTGATGTTATGCAGACTTTCAACAACGTTTAAATGAAAGGTTGGTCGTGCTCTCGCCAACACGGTCCAGCTCATTTCACGTTGTTGAAGCATCTTTTTGTCTGGATAGCATGAAACTTTTCAAAAACAGTCAAATTTATAGCTTGGCCGTGCCGCCCCAAACACGGCCCAGTTCTTTTTTCGGTTTTGAAGAACCTTTTACATTTGAAGCTATGCAGCCGCTTAAAACTATTCATGTTTATGGCTGGATCGCGCTCCCCTACATCTTTTGTCACGGCTCAATTCTTTTCACGGCTGCAAAAAAACTTTCTTACTTGATGTTGTGCAGACAATCAACAACGTTCAAATGAACGGTTCGTTGTGCTCCCCCAAACACGGTCCAGCTCATTTCAAGTGTTCAAACATCTTTTCGTCTGGATGACATGAAGCTTTTTAAAAACATTCAAAGTTTATGGCTGGGCCGTGCTTCCCCAAACACGGCCCAGTTCCTTTAACGGTGTTAAAAAACCTTTTCGTCTATGGGTTAAACAACCCATTAAAAACATTTAAGTTGATGGCTGGGCCTCGCTCCCCAACATTTCCCGTCACGGCCCAGCTCATTTTGCGGCGTTGAAGAATCTTTTCGTTTTGGTGATATGCAGATTGTCAACAACGTTCAACACCTTGGCTCGTCGTGCTCCCACAAACACGATCCAGCTCATTTCACGGTGTTAAAACATTTTTCCGTCTGGATGGTATGAAGCTTTTGAAAAACATTCAAAATCATGGCTGGGCCGTGCTCCCCCAAACACGACACAGTTCTTTTTAAAGTGTTAAAGAACCTTTTCGTTTGAATATTATGCAGCCGCCTAAAAACATTCAAGTTTATGGCTAGGCCGCGCTCCCCAACATCCCCAGTCACGGCCCAGCTCATTTCGCGGCGTTGAAAAACTTTTTCGTCGTGAAGTTATGCAGACTTTCCACAACGTTCAAATGAACGGCTGGACGTGCTCCCCCAAACACGATCCAATTGATTTCACGATGTTGAAGAAGTAATTTCATTGAATGGTATGAAGCTTTTCAAAAACATTTGAAGTTAAGGCTGGGCTGTGCTCCCCCAAACACGGCCCAGTTCCGTTCACGGAGTTGACGATAAACTTTCAAACTTTTTGCTTAGCCGCGCTCCCCAACATCCCTTGTCACGGCCCAGCTCGTTTCGCGGCGTTGAAGAATTTATTCGTCGTGACGTTATGCAGATTGTCAACAACGTTTAAATGAACGGCTGTTCGTGTTCCCCCACACACGGTCCAGCTCAAATCACGGTGTTGAACAATCTGCTCGTTTGGATGGTATGAAGCTTTTCAAAAACTTGGCTGGGCCGTGCTCCCCCAAACACGGCCCAGTTTTTTTCACGGTGTGGGAAAACGTTTTCGTGTGGATCATTAGCAGCCAATTAAAAACATTCAAGTTTATGGCTGGGCCGCGCTCCCCAACATCTTCTGTCACGGCCCAGCTCATTTCGCGGCGTTGAGGAAGCTTTTTGTCTTGATATTATGCAGACTTTCAACAACGTTAAAACGAGCGGTTGGTCGAGCTCCCCCATGCACGGTCCAGTTCGTTTCACAAAGTTGAAGAAAATCTTTATCTGAATGGTATGAAGCTGTTTAAAAACACTCAAGATTTTGGCTGGGCCGTGCTCCCCCACACACGGCCCAGTTCTATTCACGGTGTGGAATGAATTTTTCATCTGCTTGTTATGCAGCCGTTTAGAACCATTCAAGTTTATGGCTGGGCCGCGCTCCCCATTATCCCTTGTCACGGCCCAGCTCATTTGGCATCGATGAAGAACTTTTTTGTCTTGATATTATGCAGACTTTCAACAACGTTTAAATGAACGGCTGGTCGTGCTCCCCCAAGCACAATCCACCTCATTTCACGGTGTTGATTCATTTGTTCGTCTGGATGGTATGAAGCTTTTTAAAACGATCAAATTTATGGCTGGGCCGTGCTCCCCCAAACACGGCCTAGTTCCGTTCACGGTATAAAAGAATTTTCTCGTGTGGACGATTTCCAGCCATTTAAAGCCACTCAAGTTTATGGCTGGGCCGCGCTCCCCAACACCCCCTGTCACAGCCAAGCTCATTTCGCGGCGTTGAAGCATCTTTTCGTGGTGATGTTATGCAGACTTTCAACAACGTTCAAATGAACGGCTGTTCGGGTTCCCCGAAACACGATCCAGCTCATTTCACGGTGTTGAAAAAACTTCTCGACTGGATGGTAAAAAGCTGTTTGAAAACCGTCAAAGTTATGGCTGGCCGTGCTCCCCCAAACACGGTCCAGTTCCGTTTACGGTGTTCAAAAACCTTTTTTTCTGGATGTTATGCAGCCAAATAAAAACTTTCAAATTCAGTGCTGGGCCGCGCTCCCCAATAAACCCTGTCACGGCCCTGCTCATTTCGCGGCGTTGAAAAATTTTTTTGTTTTGATGTTATGCAGACTTTCAACAACGTTCAAATCAACGGCTGGTCGTGCTCCCCCAAACACGATCCAGCTCACTTCACGGTTGGTAAAGATTTTTTCGTGTGGATGGTACGAAGCTTTTTAAAGACCTCTAAAATTATGGCTGGGCCGTGCTCTTTGAAACACGGCCCAGTTCTTTTTACGGTGTGGAAAAACTTTTTTGTCTGGATGTTATGCAGCCAGTTAATAACATTCAAGTTTATGGTTGGGCCGCGCTCCCCAACATTCCTTGTCACGGTCCAGTTCATTTCGCGGTGTTGAACAATTTTCTCGTTTGGATGGTAAGAAACTTTTCAAAAACACTAGATTATATGGCTGGGCCGTGAAACCCCAAACACGGCCCAGTTCTTTTCACGGTGTTGAAAAAGTTTTTCGTTTGGATGTTATGCATCTTTTTTGAAAACTTTCAAGTTTATGGTTGGGCCGCGCTCCCCAACATCCCTTGTCACGGCCCAGCTCATTTCGCGGTGTTAAAGAATCTTTTCGTCTTGATGTTATGGAAACAATTAACAACGTTCAAAGAAATGGTTGGTCGTGCTCCCCCAAACACGATCCAGCTCATTTCACGGTGTTAAAGCATTTTCTTGTTTGGATGGTAAGAAACTTTTTAAAAATATTTAAAGTTATTGGTTGGGCCGTGCTCCCCCAAGCACAGCCCAGTTTTTTTTTCGGTGTTGAAAAATTTTTTCGTTTGGATGTTATGCAGCCATTTAAAACGATTCAAGTTTATGGCTGGGCCGCGCTCCCCAATATCCCCTGTCACGGCCCAGCTCATTTCGCGGCGTTGAAGAATCTTTCGTTTTGTTGTTATGCAGATTGTCAACAACGTTCGAACGAGTGGTTGGTCGTGCTCCCCCAAACACGGCCCAGTTCCATCCACGGTGTTGAAGAACCTTTTTGTCTGGATGTTATGCAGCCAAAAAAAAACTTTCAAATTCGTTGCTGCGCCGCGCTACCCAACTTCCTTTGTCACGGCCTTGCTCATTTCGCGGCGTTGAAGATTATTTTCGTCTTGATGTTAAACAGATTTTGAACAACGTTTAAATCAACGGCTGGTCGTGCTCCCCCAAACACGCTCCAGCTCATTTCACGGTGTTGAAAACATTTTTCGTCTGGATGGTATCAAGCTTTCCAAAAACATTCGATTTATGCTTGGGCCGTGCATCCCCAAACACGGCCCAGTTCCTTTCACGGTGTTGAAAAACCTTTTCGTTTTGATGTTATGCAGCCAGTTAAAACCATTCAAGTTAATGGTTGGGTCGCGCTCCCCAACCTCTCCTGTCACGGCCCAGCTTATTTCGCGGCGTTGAAAAAGTTTTTCGTAGTGATGTCATGCAGACTTTTAACAACCTTCAAAAAAATGGCTCGTCGTGCTTCCCCAAACACGATGCAGCTCATCTCACGGTGTTAAAGCATTTTTCTGTCTGGATGGTATGAAATTCTACAAAAACATTCAAATTCATGACTGGGCTGTGCTCCCCCAAACACGGCCCAGTTCGTTTCACGGTGTTGAAAAAACTTTTCGTCTGGATGTTATGCAGCCTTTTGAAACCATTCAAGTTTATGGCTGGGCCGCTCTCCCCAACATCCCTTGTCACGGCCCAGCTCATTTCGCGGCGTTGAAGAGTCTTTTCGTTTTGACGTTATGCAGATTGTCAACAACGTTCAATTCATTGGTTGGTCGTGCTCCCCCAAACACGATCCAGCTCATTTCACGGTGTTCAAGCGTTTTTTCGTCTGGAAGGTGGGAACTTTTTCAAAAACACTCGAAATTATGGCTTGGTTGTGCTCCCCCAAACACGGCCCAGTTCCTTTCACGGTGTTGAAAAACCTTTTCGCCTTGATGTCATGCAGCCACTTAAAATCAATCAAGTATATGGCTGGGTCGCGCTCCCCAACATCCCTTGTCACGGACCAGCTTATTTCGCGGCGTTGAAAAGTTTTTTCGTAGTGATGTCATGCAGACTTTTAACAACCTTCAAAAAATGGTTCATCGTGTTTCCCCAAACACGATCCAGCTCGTTTCAAGGTGTTAAAGCATTTTCTTGTCTGGATGGTATGAAACTCTACAAAAACATTCAAATTTATGGCTGGGTCGTGCTCCCCCAAACACGGCCCAGTTCTTTTCACGGTATTGAAAGAAATTTTTGTCAGGATGTTATGCAACCGCATAAAAACCATTCAAGTTTATGACTGGGCCGCTCTCCCCAACATCTACTGTCACAGCCAAGTTCATTTCGCGGCGTTGAAGGGTTTTTTCGTCGTGATGTTTTGCACATTTTCAACAACGTTCAAATAAACGGCTGATCGTGCTACCCCAAACACGGTCCAACCCATTTCACGGTGTTGAGTCAATTTTTCGTTTGGATGATATGAAGCTTTTCCAAAACATTCAAAAATTTGGTTGGGCCGTGCTCCCCTAAACACGGCCCAGTTCCTTTCACGGTGTTGAAGAACTTTTTTCCTTGGATGTGGTGCAGCCAAATAAATAATTTTATAATCTCTTTTGGGCTGCGTTCCCCAACATCCCCTGTCACGGCCGAGCTCATTTCGCGGCGTTGAAAAGTCTTTTCGTCTTGATGTTATGAAAAACGTCAACAATGTTCAATAGAACGGCTGGTCGTGCTCCCCCAAACACGATCCAGCCCGTTTCACGGTGTTAAACAAACTTTTTGTCTGGATAGTATAAAACTTTCCAAAAACATTCAAAGTCATGGCTGGGCCGTGCTTTTCCAAGCACGGCCCAGAAACTTTTACGGTGTTGAAAAACTTTTTAGTTTGAATGTTATGCAGCCGGATAAAAACTATCAGGTTTATGGCTGGGCCGCACTCCCCAACATCTTTTGTCACGGCCCAGCTCATTTCGCGGCGTTGAAAAATCATTTCGTTTTGACGTTATGCAGACTGTCAAACACGTTCAAATAAACGGTTGGTCGTGCTCCCCCAAACACGGTCCAGCCCATTTCGCGGTGTTAAAGCATTTTCTCGTTTGGATTTTTCGTCTGGATAGTATGAAGCATTTCAAAAACAATCAAAGTTATGGCTGGGCCGTGTTCCTCCAAACACGGCCCAGTTCCTTTCACGGTGTTGAAGAATTTCTTAATGTGGATCATTTACAGCCATTTAAAACCATTTAAATTTAAGGCTGGGCCGCGCTTCCCAACAACTCCTGTCACGGCCCAGCTCATTTTTCGGCGTTGAGGAATCATTTCGTCTTGATGTTATGCAGATTGTCAACAACGTTCAATTGATTGCTTGGTTGTGCTCCCCCAAACACGATCCAGTTCATTTCACGGTGTTCAAGAATCTTTTCGTCTGGATGGTGTGAAGCTTTTCAAAAACACTCGAATTGATGGCTAGGCCGTGCTTCCCCAAACACAGCCCAGTTCCGTTCACGGTGTTAAAAAACTTTTTCGTCTGGTTGTTTTGCAGGCAAGTAAAAACTTTCAAATTTATGGCTGGGCCGCGCTCCCCAACATCTCATGTCACGGCCAAGTTCGTTTCGCGGCGTTGAAAAATGTTTTCCTAATGATGTCATGCAGACTTGCAACAACGTTCAAAGAAATGGTTCGTCGTGCTCCCCCAAACACGATACAGCTCATTTTACGGTGTTAAAGCATTTTTTTGTCTGGATGGTATGAAACTCTTCAAAAAAATTCAAGTATATGGCTGGGCCGTGCTCCCCCAAACACGGCCCAGTTCTATTCACGGTGTTGAATAACCTTTTTGTGTGGATGTTATGCAGCCGGTTACAAACATTCAAGTTTATGGCTGGGCCGCGCTCCCCAACATCCCCTGTTACAGCCCACCTCATTTCGCGGCGTTGAAAATTTTTTTCGTAGTGATGTTATGCAGATTGTCAGCAACGTTTAACTGAACGGTTGCTCGTGCTCCCCCAAACACGGTCCAGCTCATTTCACGGTGTTGAAGCATCTTCTCGTTTGGGTCGTATAAAGCTTTTATATAAACTTTCAATATTATGGCTGGGCCGTGCTCCCCCAAACATAGCCCAGTTCCTCTCACGGTGTTAAGGAACCTTTTTGGTTGGATGTTATGCAGCCAAATATAAACTTTCAAAAGCATTCCTGGGCCGCGCTCCCCAACATCCCCTGTCACGGCCCAGCTTATTTTGCAACGCTGAAGAATCTTCTCGTCGTGAAGTTGAGCAGATTGTCAACAACGTTCAAATCAACGGCTAGTCGTGCTCCCGCAAACACGATCTAGCTCATTTCACTTATAGTCGGGGCGTGCTCTTCCAAACACGGCCCAGTTCCTTTCACGGTGTTGAAAAACTTTTTCGTCTGGATGTTATGCAGCAGTTTAAAAGCATTCAAGTTGATGGCTGGGCCGCGCTCCCCAACATCCCGTGTCGCGTCCCAGTTCATTTTGCGGCTTTGAAAAATCTTTTCGTTTTGAAGTTATGCAGATTTTCAACAACGCTCAAATGAACGGTTGGTCGTGCTTCCGCAAAACACGATTTAGCTCGTTTCACCGTGTCGAAAAAAATTGTTCGTCTGGATGGTATGAAGCTTTTCAAAAACATTCAATTTTATGCCTGGGTCGTGCTCCTCCAAACACGGCCTAGTTTTTTTCACGGTGTTGAAAAAGCTTTTCGTTTGAATGTTCTGCAGCCGGATAAAAACATTTAAGCTTATGGCTGGGCCGCGCTTCGCAACATCCCCTGTCACGGCCCAGCTCATTTCGCGGCGTTGAAGAATCGTTTCGTCGTGAAGTTATGCAGATTGTCAACATGCAGATTGTTAAAGTATTTGTTCGTCTGGATGGTATGAAGCTTTTCAGAAATAATTCAACTTTATGGCTGCGCCGTGCTCCCTCAAACACAGCCCAGTTCTATTCACGGTGTTGAAAAACCTTTTGGTCTGGATATTATGCAGCCGTTGAAAAACGTTCAAACTTTTGGCTGGGCCGGGCTCTCCAACATCCTCTGTCACGGCCAGCTCAATTCGCGGCGTTGAAGATTTTTTTCGTTTTAATGTTACGTAGACTTTCAACAAGTTTCAAATGAACGGCTGGTCGTGCTTCCCCAAACACGGTCCAGCCCATTTCACGGTGTTAAAAGATCTTCTTTGGATAGTATGAAGCTTTTCAAAAACAATCAAAGTTATGCCTGGGCCGTGCTCCCCGAAACACGGTTCAGTTTTTTCCACAATATTGAAGAATCTTTTTGTGTGGATCATTTGCAGCCATTTAAAACCATTCAAGTTTGTGGCTAGGCCGCGCTCCCCAACATCCCCTGTCAAGGCCTAGCTCATCTCGCGGCGTTGAAGAATTTTTTCGTCGTGAAATTATGCAGATTGTCAACAATGTTCAAATCAACGGCTGGTCGTGTTCCCCCAAACACGATCCAAATCATTTCAAAGTGTTAAAAAACTTTTTCGTCCGGAGGGTATGAAGCTTTTCAAAAACATTCAAGTTTATGGCTGGGCAGTGCTCTCCCAAACCCGGCCCTGTTCCTTTCACGGTGTTGAAGAACTTTTTCTTCTGGGTGTTATGCAGCCCTTTGAAACCATTCAAATTTATGGCTGGGCCGCGCTACCCACCATTCCCTGCCACGGCCCAGCTCGTTTCGCGGCGGTGAAGAATCTTTTTGTAATGATGATATGCAGATTGTCAACAACGTTCAAAAGAACGGCTGGTCGTGCTTCCTCAAACACGATCCAGCTCATTTCACGGTGTTGAAACATATTTTCGTCTAGATGGTATGAAGCTAGTTAAAAACTAACATAGATATGGCTGGGCCGTGCTCCCCCATACACGGCCCAATTCTTTTCACGGTGTTGAAAAACTTTGTCGTCCAGATGTTATGCAGCCACTTAAAAACATACAAGTTTTTGGTTGGGCCGCGCTTCCCAACATCCCCTGATACGGCCCAGCTCGTTTTGCAGCGTTAAAATTACTTTTTGTGGTGGTGTAATGCAGATTGTAAACAACGTTTCAAGCAACGGCTGGTCGTGCCCCCCCAAACACGATCCAGCTCATTTTATGGTGTCGAAAAATCTTTTCGACTGGATGGGATAAAGCTTTTTAAAAGCAGTGAAATTGATGGCTGGGCCGTGTCTCCCAAACACGGCCCAGTTTCTTTCACGGTGTTGAAGAACTTTTTCGTTTGGATGTTATGCAGCCATTTAAAATCATTCAAGTTTATGGTTGGCCCGCGTTCCCCACCATCTTTTGTTACGGCCCTGCTCATTTCGCAACGTTGAAGAGTCTCTTCGTTTTGATGTTATGCAAACTTTTTACAACGTTCAAATGAACGGCTGGTCGTGCTCCCCCGAACACGGTTCAGGCCGTATCACGGTGTTGAAACATTTTCTCGTCTGGATGATATGAAGCTTTTCAAAACCATTCAATTTTATGGCTGGGCCGTGCTCCCCCAAGGACGGCCCAGTTCTATTCACGGTGTTGAAAACTTTTTCGTTTGAATGTTATGCAACCGCATGAAAACCATTCAAGTTTATGGCTGGGCTGCGCTCCCCAACATCCCCTGTCACGGCCCAGCTCATTTCGCAGCGTTGAACTATTTTTTCGTGGTGATGTTATCGAGACTTTCAACAACGTTCAAATTAACGGTTGGTCGTGCTCCCCCAAACACGATCCGGCTCATTTCACGGTGTTAAAACGGTTTTTCGTCCGGATGGTAAGAAGTTTTTCAAAAACATTCAAATTTATGGCTGGGCCATGTTCCCCCAAGCATGGCCCAGTTCTAGTCACGGTGTTGAAAAATCTTTTCGTTTGGTGTTATGCAAAGTGTCAACAACGTTCAATTGAACGGTTGGTCGTGCTCCCCCAAACACGGTCCAGCTCATTTCACGTGTTGAAGGATCTGTTCGTCTGAATGGTATGAAGCTTTTCAAAAACGACCAACTTTCCCGTTAAACTAACGGCTAGTCGTGCTCCCCCAAACACGATCCAGCTCATTTCACGGTGTTAAGTCCTTTTTTCGTCGGAATGGTATGGAGCTCCTGAAAAACATTCAATGTTATGGCTGGGCCGTGCTCCCCCCAAAACGGCCCAGTTTCTTTCACGGTGTTGAAGAACTTTTTTGTCTGGATGTTATGCAGCCGGTTAAAAGTTTTCCAGTTTATGGCTAGGCCGCGCTCCCCAACATCCCCTGTCACGTCCCAGCTCATTTGGCAGCGTTGAAAATTCTTTTCGTCGTGATTAAATGCAGATTGTCAACAATGTCCAAATGAACAGCTGGTCGTGCTTCCCCAAACACGGTCCAGCTCATTTCACGGTGTTGAATACATTTCTCGTCTGGATGATGTGAAGCTTTTCAAAAACATTCAAATTGATGGCTGGGCCGTGCTTGGGCTCATTTCACGGTGTCACACATATTTCTTGTTTCGATGGTATGAAGCTTTTTAAAAACATTCGATTTCATGGCTGGGCCGTGCTCCCCAAAACACGGCCCAATTCCTTGCACGGTGTTGAAGAACTTTCTGGTCTGGATGTTATGCACAGGTTTAAAACCATTCAAGTTTATGGCTGAGCCGCGCTTCCCAACATCCCCTGTCACGGCCCAGCTCATTTCGCGGAGTTGAAGAATCTTTTTATAGTGAAGTTATGCAGGTTGTCAACAACGTTTAAATCAACGGCTGGTCGTGCTCCCCCAAACACGATCCAGCTCATTTCACGGTGTTAAAGCAATTTCCCGTCTGGATGGTATGAAGCTTTTCAAAAACATTCAAAGATATAGTCGGACCGTGCTTTGCCAGACACGGCCCAGTTCGTTTTAACGTGTTGATCAACCTTTTTGTCGGGATGTTATGTAGCCGTATAAAAACTTCCAACTTTTTGGCTGAGCCGCGCTCCCCAACATCCCCTGTCACGGCCCAGCTCATTTCGTGGCGATGAAAAGCATTTCCTTTTGATGTTATGCAGATATTTAACAACGTTTAAATCAACGGCTGGTCGTGCTCCCCCAAACACGGTCCAGCTCATTTCACGGTGTCGAAAACAATTTTTCGTCTGGATGGTATGAAGCTTTTCAAAACCACTCAATTCTGTGGCTGGGCCGTGCTCCCCCAATTGCGGCCCAGTTCCTTTCACGGTGTTGAACAACTTTTTCGTCTGGATGTTGTGCAACCCATTAAAACCATTCAAGTTTATGGCTGGGCCGCGCTCCCCAACATCCCCTGTCACGGCCCAGCTCAATTTGCGGCGTTTAAGAGTCATTTCGTTTTGATGTTATGCAGACTGTCAACAACGTTCAAATCAACGGCTCGTCGTGCTTCCTCAAACACGATCCAGCTCATTTCACGGTGTCAAACATTTTTCTCGTCTGGATGGTATGAAACTTTTCAAAAACATTCGATTTAATGGCTGGGCCGTGCTCCCCCAAACACGGCCCAGTTCCTTTCACGGTGTTGAAGAACCTTTTCGTCTGGATGTTATGCAGCCATTTAAAAACTTCTAAGATTATGATTTGGCTGCGTTCCCCAACATCTTTTGCCACGGCTCAGCTCATTTCGCAGCGTTGAACAATTTTTTCGTAGTGATGTCATGCAGACTTTTAACAACGTTCAGTTGAACGCCTGGTCGTGTTTCCTCAAACACGACCCAGCTCATTTCACGGTGTTGAAACGATTTTTCGTTTAGATGGTATGAAGCTTTTTAAAAACATTCAAAGTTATGGCTGGGCCGTGCTCACCCAAACACACCCCAGCTTTTGTTCACGGTGTTGAAAAAATTTTTTCGTTCAGATGTTACGCAGCCACTTCAAAAGATTCAAGTTTATGGCTGGGCCGCGCTCCCCAACATCCTCTGTCACGGCCCAGCTCATTTCGCAGCGTTAAAGATCCTTTTCGTGGTGACGTTATGGACACTTACAACAACGTTCAAATGAACGGCTGGTCGTGCTCCCCCAAACAGGATCCAGCTCATTTCACTGTGCTCAACAATCTTTTCGTCTAGATGGTTTGGAACTTTTCACAAACAATCAAGTTTATGGCTGGGCCGTGCTCCCCCAAACACGGCCAAGTTTCTTTCACCGTGTTAAAAAACTGTTTTGTCTGGATGTTATTAAGCCATTCAAAACCGTTTAAGTTGATGAGTGGGCTGCGCTCCCCAAAATCTCTTGTCACGGACCAGCTCAAATCGCAGCGTTCAAGAAGTTTTTCGTAATGGTATTATGCAGAATGTCAACAACGTTCGAATCAACGGCTGGTCGTGCTCCCCCAAACACGATCCAGCTCATTTCACGGTGTTAAAGCATTTTCCCGTCTGGATGGTATGAAGCTCTTCAGAAATACTCAATTCGATGGCTGGGCTGTGCTTCCCCAAACACGGCCCAGTTCCTTTCACGGTGCTGAAAAACTTTTTTGTCTGGATGTTTTGCAGCAACTTAAAACCATTCAAGTTTATGGCTGGGCCGCGCTCCCCAACATCCCCTTTCACGGCCCAGGTCTTTTCGCGGCGTTGAGGAATCCTTTTTTTTCGATGTTATGCAGATTGTCAACAACGTTCAAATCAACGGCTGGTCGTGCTCCCCCAAACACGATCCAGCTCATTTCACGGTGTTGAAGCATGATGGCATGATGGCATGAAACTCTTCAGCAACGATCGAATTTATGGCTTGGCCGTGCTCCCCCAAACACGGCCAAGCTCCTTTCACGATAGTGAAAACCTTTTCGTCTGGATGTTATGCACACGTTTAAAACCATTCAAGTTTATGGCTGGGCCGCGCTCCCCAACATCCCCTGTCATGGACCAGCTCATTTCGCGGTGAGAAAGATGCGTTTCGTTTTGATGATTTGCAGACTTTCAACAACGTTTAAATGAATGGCTCGTCGTGCTCCCCCAAACACGATCCAGCTCATTTCACGGTGTTAAAGCATTTTGTCGCCTGGATGGTATGAAAGTTTTCAAAATAATTCAAAGTGATGGCTGGGCCGTGCTCCTCCAAACACGGCCCAGTTCCTTTCACAGTCTTGAAAAATTTTTCCGTCCAGATGTTATGCAGCCCGTTAAAACCATTCAAGTTTATGGCTGGGCTGCGCTCCCCAACATCCCCTGTCACGGCCCAGCTAAATTCGCAAAGTTGAATAACTTTCTCGTCGTGATGTTATGCAAATTGTCAACAACGTTCAAATCAACGGCTGGTCGTGCTCCCCCAAACACGATCCAGCTCATTTCACGGTGTTAAAGCCATTTGTCGTCTCGATGGTATGAAGCTTTTCAAATACCATCATATTTATGGCTGGTCCGTGCTCCCCCAAACACGGCCCAGTTTCTTTCACGATGTTGAACAACTTTTTTTGTCTGGATGTTATGCAGCCATTTAAAAACCATTCAAGTTTATGGCTGGGCCGCGCTCCCCATCATCCCCTTGTCACGGCCCAGCTGATTTCGCAGCGTTGAGGAATCATTTCGTTTTGATGTTTTGCAGATTGTCAACAACCTTCAAATCAACGGCTCGTCGTGCTTCCCCAAACACGATCCAGCTCATTTCACGGTGTCAAACAATTTTTCGTCTGGATGGTATGAAACTTTTCAAAAGCATTCGAAGTTATGGTTGGGCCGTGCTCCCCCAAACACGGCCCAGTTCCTTTCACGGTGTTGAAGAACCTTTTCGTCTGGATGTTATGCAGCCATTTAAAAACTTCTAAGTTTATGATTTGGCTGCGTTCCCCAACATCTTTTGCCACGGCTCAGCTCGTTTCGCGGCGTTGAACAATTTTTTCGTAGTGATGTTATGCAGCCTTTTAACAACGTTCAGTTAACGCCTGGTCGTGTTTTCTCAAACACGATCCAGCTCATTTCACGGTGTTGAAACATTTTTTCGTTTAGGTGGTATGAAGCTTCTTAAAAACATTCAAAGTTAAGACTGGGCCGTGCTCCTTCAAACACGGCTTTTTTTTCTTCAAACAGTTATTTTCACGGTGTTGAAAAATTTTTTTCGTTCAGATGTTATGCAGCCACTTCAAAAGAGTCACGTTTATGGCTGGGTTGCGCTCCCCAACATCCCCTGTCACGGCCCAGCTCATTTCGCGGGGTTGAAGAATGTTTTCGTCGTGATGTTATGCCGATTGTCAACAACGGTTAAATGAACGGCTGGTCGTGCTCCCCCAAACACGGTCCAGCTTTTTTCACAGTGTTAAAGCATTTTCTCGTCTGGATGGTATGAAGCTTTTCAAAAACGATCAAGTTAATGCCTGGGGACTGCTCCCCCAAACACGGCCCAGTTTCTTTCACGGTGTTGAACAACTTTTTTCGTCTGGATGTTATGCAACCATTTAAAACCATTCAAGTATATGGCTGGGCCGCGCTCCCCAACATCCCCTGTCACGGCCCAGCTCATTTCGCGGCGTTGAGAAGTCATTTCGGTTTGATGTTATGTAGATTGTCAACAACGTTCAAATCAACGGTTGGTCGTGCTGCACCAAACAGGATCCAGCTCATTTCACGGTGTCAAACATATTTCTTGTTTGGATGGTAAGAAGCTTTTCTAAAACATTCGATTTTATGGCTGGGCCGTGCTCCCCCAAACACGGCCCAATTCCTTTCACGATGTTGAAAAACCTTCTTGTCTGGATGTTATGGACACGTCTAAAAACTTCCAAGTTTATGGCTGGGCCGCGCTCCCCAACATCCCCTGTCACGGCCCAGCTCATTTCGCGGCGTTGAAGAATCTTTTTGCAGTGAAGTTATGCAGATTGTCAACAACCTTCAAATCAACGGCTGGTCGTGCTCCCCCAAACACGATCCAGCTCATTTCACGGTGGTCAAGCGATTTCCCGTCTGGATGGTATGAAGCCTTTCAAAAACATTCAAAGATATGGTCGGACCGTGCTCTGTTAAACACGGCCCAGTTCGTTTTAAGGTGTTGATCAAACTTTTTGTCGGGATGTTATGCAGCCGTTTAAAAACTTCCAAGTTTTTGGCTGGGCCGCGTTCCCCAACATCCCCCGTTACGGCCCAGCTCATTTCGTGGCGTTGAAAAGTCTTATTGTTTTGATGTTATGCAATAATTCAACAACGTTTAAATCAACGGCTGGTCGTGCTCCCCCAAACACGGTCCAGCTCAGTTCACGGTGTCGAAAACAATTTCTCGTCTGGATGGTATTAAGCTTTTCAAAACCACTTAAAGTTGTGGCTGGGCCGTGCTCCCCCAATTGCGGCCCAGTTCCTTTCACGGTGTTGAAGAACTTTTTTGTCTGGATGTTATGCAGTAATTTAAAACCGTTCAAGTATATGGCTGGGCCGTGCTCTCCAACATCCCCTGTCACGGCCCAGCTCATTTCGCGGCGTTGAAAAGTCTTTCGTTTTATGCAGATTGTCAACAACGTTCAAATCAAAAGCGGGTCGTGCTCCCCCAAACACGGTCCAGCTCATTTTACGGTGCTGAAAACTATTTTCGTCTAAATGGTATTAAGTGTTTCAAAAACACTCGATTTTATGGCTGGGCCATGCTCCCCCAAACACGGCCCAGTTTCTTTCACGGTGTTGAAAAATCTTTTCGTTTGATGTTATGCAGATTGTTAACAACGTTCGATTGAACAGTTGGCCGTGCTCCCCCAAACACGGTTCAGCTCATTTCACGGTGTTGAAGCATTTGTTCGTCTGGATCGTATGAAGATTTTCAATTACCATCAAATTTCCGGCCGGGCCGTTCTTATTTCAGCACGGCTCAATGCTTTTCACGGTGTTAAAGAACCTTTTCGTCTCGATAATTTGCAGCCATTTAAAACAATTCAAGTTTATGGCTGGGCCGCGCTCCCCAACATCCCCTGTCACGACCCAGATCATTTCGCGGCGTTGAATAACTTTTTCGTCGTGATGTTATGCCGATTGTCAACAACGTTCAAATCAACGGCTGGTCGTGCTCCCCCAAACACGATCCAGCTCATTTCACGGTGTTAAAGCAATTTGTCGCCTGGATGGTATGAAGCTTTTCAAATACCATCAAATTTATGGCTGGGCCGTGCTCCCCCAAACACGGCCCAGTTCCTTTCACGGTGTTAAACAACTTTTTTCGTTTGGATGTTATGCAGCCATTTAAAAACCATTCAAGTTTATGGTTGGGCCGCGCTCCCCAACATCCCCTGTCACGGCCCAGCTGATTTTGCGGCGTTGAAAAGTCATTTTGTTTTGATGTTATGCAGATTGTCAACAACCTTCAAATCAACGCCTCGTCGTGCTCTCCCAAACACGATCCAGCTCATTTTACGGTGTCAAACAAATTTCTCGTCTGGATGTTATGAAACTTTTCAAAAACATTCGATTTTATGCCTGGCCGTGCTCTCCCAAACACGGCCCAGTTCCTTTCACGGTGTTGAAGAACCTTTTCGTCTGGATGTTATGCAGCCATTTAAAAACTTTTAAGTTCATGATTGGGCTGCGTTCCCCAACATCTTTTGCCACGGCTCAGCTCGTTTCGCGGCGTAGAACAATTTTTTCGTAGTGATGTTATGCACATTTTCAAAAACGTTCAGTTGAACGCCTGGTCGTGTTTCCTCAAACACGATCCAGCTCATTTCACGGTGTTGAAACAATTTTTCGTTTAAATGGTATGAAGCTTTTTAAAAACATTCAAAGTTATGGCTGGGCCGTGCTCCCCCAAACACGGCCCAGTTTTTTTCACGGTGTTGAAAAATTCCTTTCGTCCAGATGTTATGACACCATTTCAAAAGATTCAAGTTTATGGCTGGGCCGCGCTCCCCAACATCCCCTGTCACGGCCCAGCTCATTTTGCAAGGTTGAGGAAGTATTTCGTTTTGATGTTATGCAGATTGTCAACAACGTTCAAATCAACGGCTGGTCGTGCTCCCCCAAACACGGTCCAGCTTTTTTCACAGTGTTAAAGCATTTTCTCGTCTGGATGGTATGAAACTTTTCAAAAACGATCAGGTTAATGCCTGGGGACTGATCCTTCAAACACGGCCCAGTTTCTTTCACGTTGTTGAAAAACTTTTTCGTCTGGATGTTATGCAGCCATTCAAACCATTCAAGTTTATGGCTGGGCCGCGCTCCCCAACATCCCCTGTCACGGCCCAGCTCATTTTGCAAGGTTGAGGAGTTATTTCGTTTTGATGTTATGCAGATTGTCAACAACGTTCAAATCAACGGCTCGTCGTGCTCCACCAAACACGATCCAACTCATTTCACGGTGTCAAACATCTCTCTCGTCTGGGTGGTATGAAGCTTTTTAAAATCATTCGAATTCATGGCTGGGCCGTGCTCCCCCAAACACGGCCCAGTTCCTTTCAAGGTTGAGGAAGTATTTCGTTTTGATGTTATGCAGATTGTCAACATCGGTTAAATGAACGGCTGGTCGTGCTCCCCCAAACACGGTCCAGCTTTTTTCACAGTGTTAAAGCAATTTCTCGTCTGGATGGTATGAAGCTTTTCAAAAACGATCAGGTTAATGCCTGGGGACTGATCCTTCAAACACGGCCCAGTTTCTTTCACGTTGTTGAAAAACCTTTTCGTCTGGATGTTATGCAGCCAATCAAAAACTTTTAAGTTTATGATTTGGCTGCGTTTCCCAACATCTTTTGCCACGGCTCAGCTCGTTTCGCGGCGTTGAACGCTTTTTTCGTAGTGATGTTATGCAGATTGTCAACAACCTTCAAATCAACGGCTGGTCGTGCTCCCCCAAACACGATCCAGCTCATTTCACGGAGTTCGACAATCTTTTCGTTTAGATGGTATGAAGTTTTTCAAGAACTATTAAAGTTATGGTTTGGCCGTGCTCCTCCAAACACGGCCCAGTTCTACTCAAAGTGTTAAAAATTTTTTTCGTTTGAATGTTACGCAACCGCATAAAAACAATCAAGTTTATGGCTGGGCCGCGCTCCCCAACATTTCATGTCACGGCCCAGCTCGATTCACGCGTTGAAAAACTTTTTCGTCGTGAAGTCACGCAGACTGTCAACAACGTTCAAATCAACGGCTGGTCGTGTTCCCCCAAACACGATCCAGCTCATTTCACTGTGTTGAAAACAATCTTCTCGTCAAGACGGTAAGAAGCTTTTTAAAAACATTCAAAGTTGTGGTCGGGTCGTGCTCCCCCAAACACAGCCCATTTTCTTTGACGGTGTGGAAAAACCTTTTCGTTTCCATGTTATGCACACGTTTAAAACCATTCAAGTTTATGGCTGGGCCGCGTTCCCCAACATCCCCTGTCACGGCCCAGCTCATTTCGCAGCGTTAAAGATCCTTTTCGTGGTTAAAGTTAAAGTTAAAGCAAGCTTTTCAAAAACACTCGATTTTATGGCTGGGCCATGCTCTTCCAAACACGGCCCAGTTCCTTTCACGGTGTTGAAAAATCTTTTCGTTTGATGTTATGCAGATTGTCAACAACGTTCGATTGAACAATTGGTCGTGCTCCCCCAAACACGGTTCAGTTCTTTTCACGGTGTTGAAGCATTTGTTCGTCTGGATCGTATGAAACTTTTCAAATACCATCAAATTTCCGGCTGGGCCGTTCTTATTTCAGCACGGCCCAGTGCTTTTCAACGGTGTTAAAGATCCTTTTCGTCTGGATAATTTGCAGCCAATTAAAACCATTTATGTTTATGGCTGGGCCGCGCTCCCCAACATCCCCTGTCACGACCCAGCTCATTTCGCGGCGTTGAATATTTTTTTCGTCGTGATGTTATGCAGATTGTCAACAACATTCAAATCAACGGCTGGTCGTGCTCCCCCAAACACGATCGAGATCATTTCACGGAGTTAAAGTATTTTCTCGTCTGGATGTTATTAGGCTTTTCAAAAACCATCAATTTTATGGCTGGGCCGTGCCCCCCCAAACACGGCCCAGTTTCTTTCACGGTGTTGAACACATTTTTTTGTCTGGATGTTATGCAGCCATTTAAAAACCATTCAAGTTTATGGCTGGGCCGCGCTCCCCAACATCTCCGGTCACGGCCCAGCTGAATTTGCGGCGTTGAAAAAGGTTTTCGTCGTGATGTTATGCAGATTGTCAACAACGGTTAAATGAACGGCTGGTCGTGCTTCCCCAAACACGGTCCAGTTTTTTTCACAGTGTTAAAGCATTTTTGTCGTCTGGATGGTATGAAGCTTTTCAAAAGCGATCAAGTAAATGCTTGGGGACTGCTCCCCCAAACACGGCCCAGTTTCTTTCACGGTGTTGAACAACTTTTTTTCGTCTGGATGATATGCAACCGTTTAAAACCATTCAAGTTTATGGCTGGGCCGCGCTCCCCAACATCCCCTGTCACGACCCAGCTCATTTCGCTGCGTTGAGAAGTCATTTCGTTTTGATGTTATGTAGATTGTCAACAACGTTCAAATCAACGGCTGGTCGTGCTCCCCCAAACACGATCCAGCTCATTTCACGGTGTCAAACACTTTTCTCGTTTGGATGGTACGAAGCTTTTCAAAAACATTCGATTTTATGGCTGGGCCGTGCTCCCCCAAACACGGCCCAGTTCCTTTCACGGTGTTGATCAACCTTTTCGTCTGGATGTTATGCACACGTTTAAAACCATTCAAGTTTATGGCTGGGCCGCTCCCCAACATCCCCTGTCACGGCCCAGCTCATTTCGCGGCGTTGAAGAATCTTTTTGTAGTGAAGTTATGCAGATTGTCAACAACGTTCAAATCAACGGCTGGTCGTGCTCCCCCAAACACGATCCAGCTCATTTCACGGTGTTAAAGCAATTTCCCGTCTGGATGGTATGAAGCTTTTCAAAAAACATTCAAAGATATGGTCGGACCGTGCTCTGCCAGACACGGCCCAGTTCGTTTTAAGGTGTTGATCAACCTTTTCGTTGGGATGTTATGCAGCCGTTTAGAAACTTCCAAGTTTTTGGCTGGGCCGCGCTCCCCAACATCCCCTGTCACGGCCCAGCTCATTTCGTGGCGTTAAAAAATCATTTCGTTTTGATGTTATGCAGATATTTAACAACGTTTAAATCAACGGCTGGTCGTGCTCCCGCAAACACGGTCCAGCTCATTTCACGGTGTCACACAATTTCTCGTCTGGATGGTATGAAGTTTTTCAAAACCACTCAAATTTGTGGCTGGGCCGTGCTCCTCCAATTGCGGCCCAGTTTCTTTCACGGTGTTGAAGATTTTTTTCGTCTGGGTGTAATGCAGCCATTTAAAACCGTTCAAGTTTATGGCTGGGCCGTGCTCCCAACATCCCCTGTCACGGCCCAGCTCATTTCGCGGCGTTGAAAAGTCTTTCGTTTTATGCAGATTGTCAACAACGTTCAAATCAAAAGCGGGTCGTGCTCCCCCAAACACGGTCCAGCTCATTTCACGGTGTTGAAAACTATTTTCGTCTGCATGGTATTAAGCTTTTCAAAAACACTTGATTTTATGGCTGTGCCATGCTCCCCCAAACACGGCCCAGTTTCTTTCACGGTGTTGAAAATTCTTTTCGTTTGTTCTTATGCAGATTGTCAACAACGTTCGATTGAACAGTTGGTCGTGCTCCCCCAAACACGGTTCAGCTCATTTCACGGTGTTGAAGCATTTGTTCGTCTGGATCGTATGAAGCTTTTCAAATACCATCAAATTTCCGGCTGGGCCGTTCTTATTTCAGCACGGCCCAGTGTTTTTTAACGGTGTTAAAGATCCTTTTCGTCTGGATAGTTTGCAGCCATTTAAAACCATTTTTGTTTATGGCTGGGCCGCGCTCCCCAACATCCCCTGTCACGACCCAGCTCATTTCGCGGCGTTGAATAACTTTTTCGTCGTGATGTTATGCAGATTGTCAGCAACGTTCAAATCAACGGCTGGTCGTGCTCCCCCAAACACGATCCAGCTCATTTCACGGTGTTAAAGCATTTTCTCGTCTGGATGGTATGAAGCTTTTCAGAAACATTCAAAGATATGGTCCGACCGTGCTCTGCCAGACACGGCCCAGTTCGTTTTAAGGTGTTGATCAACCTTTTCGTCTGGATGTTATGCAGCCGTTTGAAAACTTCCAAGTTTATGGCTGGGCCGCGCTCCCCAACATCCCCTGTCACGGCCCAGCTCATTTCGTGGTGTTGAAAAGCCATTTCGTTTTGATGTTATGCAGATATTAACAACGTTTAAATCAACGGCTGGTCGTGCTCCCCCAAACACGGTCCAGCTCATTTCACGGTGTCGAAAACAATTTTTCGTCTGGATGGTATGAAGCTTTTCAAAACCATTCAAATTTGTGGCTGGGGCGTGCTCCCCTAATTGCAGCCCAGTTTCTTTCACGGTGTTGAAAACTTTTTTGTCTGGATTTTATTCAGCCATTTAAAACCGTTCAAGTTTATGGCTGGGCCGTGCTCCCCAACATCCCTTGTCACGGCGCAGCTCATTTTGCGGCGTTGAAGAGTCTTTCGTTTTATGCAGATTGTCAACAACGCTCAAATCAAAAGCGGGTCGTGCTCCCTTAAACACGGTCCAGCTCATTTCACGGTGTTGAAAATTATTTTCGTCTGGATGGTATTAAGCTTTTTAAAAACACTCGATTTTATGGCTGGGCCATGCTCCCCCAAACACGGCCCAGTTCTTTTCACGGTGTTGAAAAATCATTTCGCAGCGTTAAAAATTTTTTTCGTGGTGACGTTATGGACACTTACAACAACGTTCAAATGAACGGCTGGTCGTGTTCCTCCAAACAGGATCCAGCTCATTTCACTGTGCTCAACAATCTTTTCGTCTAGATGGTATGGAGCTTTTCACAAACAATCAAGTTTATGGCTGGGCCGTGCTCCCCCAAACCCGGCCCAGTTTTTTTCACGGTGTTAAAAACATTTTTTGTCTGGATGTTATTAAGCCATTCAAAACCGTTTAAGTTGATGAGTGGGCTGCGCTCCCCAAAATCTCTTGTCACGGACCAGCTCAAATCGCGGCGTTCAAAAAGTTTTTCGTAATGGTATTATGCAGAATGTCAACAACGTTCGAATCAACGGCTGGTCGTGCTCCCCCAAACACGATCCAGCTAATTTCACGGTGTTAAAGCATTTTCCCGTCTGGATGGTATGAAGCTCTTCAGAAATAATCAATTCGATGGCTGGGCTGTGCTCCCCCAAACACGGCCCAGTTCCTTTCACGGTGCTGAAAAACTTTTTTGTCTGGATGTTTTGCAGCAACTTAAACCCATTCAAGTTTATGGCTGGGCCGCGCTCCCCAACATCCCCTGTCACGGCCCAGCTCCCTTCGCGGCGTTGAGGAATCAATTCGTTTTGATGTTATGCAGATTGTCAACAACCTTCAAATCAACGGCTGGTCGTGCTCCCCCAAACACGATCCAGCTCATTTCACGGTGTTGAAGCATTTTCCCGTCATGACGGCATGAAACTCTTCAGCAACATTCGAAGTGATGGCTGGGCCGTGCTCCCCCAAACACGGCCAAGCCCCTTTCACGATGTTGAAACACCTTTTTGTCTGGATGTTATGCACACGTTTAAAACCATTCAAGTTTAAGGCTGGGCCGCGCTCCCCAAAATCCCTTGTCACGGCCCAGCTCATTTCGCGGCGAGAAAGATCCTTTTCGTTTTGATGCTTTGCAGACTTTCAACAACGTTTAAATGAATGGCTCGTCGTGCTCGCGCAAACACGAACCAGCTCATTTCACGGTGTTATAGCGATTTCTCGCCTGGATGGTATGAAAGTTCTCAAAATAATTAAAAGTTATGGCTGGGCCGTGCTCCTCCAAACACGGCCCAGTTCCTTTCACAATCTTGAAAAACTTTTCCGTCGAGATGTTATGCAGCCCATTAAAACCATTCAAGTTTATGGCTGGGCCGCGCTCCCCAACATCCCCTGTCACGGCCCAGCTAAATTCGCAGAGTTGAAAAACCTTTTCGTCGTGATGTTATGCAGATTGTCAACAACGTTCAAATCAACGGCTGGTCGTGCTTCTTCAAACACGATGCAGCTCATTTGACGGTGTTAAAACATTTCTCGTCTGGATGGTATGAAGCTTTTCAGAAACATTCATTTTTATGGCTAAGCCCTGCTCCCCCAAACACGTTTCAGTTCTTTTCACGGTGTTGAAAAACTTTTTTTCGTCTGAATACCATGCAGCTATTTAAAAACCATTCAAGTTTATGGCTGGGTCGCGCTCCCCAACATCCCCTGTCATTACCCAGCTCAAATCGCGGCGTTGAACATTTTTTTTCGTCGTGAGATCATGCAGATTGTCAACGACGTTCAAATCAACGGCTGTTCGTGCTCCCCCAAACATGATCCAGCTCATTTCACGGTGTTGAATCAGTTTTTCGTCTGGATGATATGAAGCTTTTCAACAACATTCAAAGTTATTGTCGGACCGTGCTCTGCCAAACACGGCCCAGTTCGTTTCAAGGTGTTGATCAACCTTTTCGTCTAAATGTTATGCAGCCGTTTAAAAACTTCCAAGTTTAAGGCTGGGCCGCGCTCCCCAACATCCCCTGTCACGGGCCAGCTCATTTCGCCGCGTTGAAAAGTCTTTCGTTTTATGCAGATTGTCAACAACGTTCAAATCAAAAGCGGGTCGTGCTCCCCCAAACACGGTCCAGCTCATTTCACGGTGTTGAAAATTTATTTCGTCTGGATGGTATTAAGCTTTTCAAAAACACTCGATTTTATGGCTGGGCCATGCTCCCCCAAACACGGCCCAGTTCTTTTCACGATGTTGAAAAATCTTTTTGTTTGATGTTATGCAGAGTGTCAACAACGTTCGATTGAACAGTTGGTCGTGCTCCCCCAAACACGGTTCAGCTCATTTCACGGTGTTGAAGCATTTGTTAGTCTGGATCGTATGAAGCTTTTCAAACACCATCAAATTTCCGGCTGGGCTGTTTTTATTTCAGCACGGCCCAATGCTTTTCACGGTGTTAAAGATCCTTTTCGTCTGGATAGTTTGCAGCCATTTAAAACCATTTAAGTTTATGACTGGGCCGCGCTCCCCAACATCCCCTGTCACGGCCCAGCTCATTTCGCGGCGACAAAGATGCTTTTCGTTTTGATGTTTTGCAGACTTTCAACAACGTTTAAAGGAATGGCTCGTCGTGCTCACCCAAACACGATCCAGCTCATTTCACGGTGTTAAAACATTTTCTCGTCTGGATGGTATGAAAGTTTTCAGAATAATTCAAAGTTATGGCTGGGCCGTGCTCCCCCAAACACGGCCCAGTTCCTTCCATAGTCTTGAAGAACTTTTTCGTCCAGATGTTATGCAGCCATTTAAAACCATTCAAGTTTATGGCTGCGCCGCGTTCCCCAACATCCCTTGTCACGGCCCAGCTAAATTCGCAGAGTTGAATAACCTTTTCGTCGTGATGTTATTAAGATTGTCAACAACGTTCAAATCAACGGCTGGTCGTGCTTCTTCAAACACGATGCAGCTCATTTCACGGTGTTAAAACATTTCTCGTCTGGATGGTATGAAGCTTTTCAGAAACATTCAATTTTATGGCTGGGCCCTGCTCCCCCAAACACGGTTCAGTTCTTTTCACGATGTTGAAGAACTTTTTTTCGTCTGGATGTTATGCAGTTATTTAAAACCATTCAAGTTTGTGGCTGGGCCGCGCTCCCCAACATCCCCTGTCACGGCCCAGCTCGTTTCACGGCGTTGAAGAATCATTTCGTTTTGATGTTATGCAGACTGTCAACAACGTTCAAAAGAATGGCTGGTCGTGCTTCCCCAAACACGATCCAGCTCATTTCACGGTGTCAAACAAATTTCTCGTTTGGATGGTAGGAAACTCTTCAAAAACATTCGAATTTATGGCTGGGCCGTGCTCCCCCAAACACGGCCCAGTTCTTTTCACAATAATAAAGAACCTTTTTGTCTGGATGTTATGCACACGTTTAAAACCATTCAAGTTTAAGGCTGGGCCGCGCTCCCCAACATCCCCTGTCACGGCCCAGCTCATTTCGCGGCGTTGAAGAATCTTTTTGTAGTGAAGTTATGCAGATTGTCAACAACCTTCAAATCAACGGCTGGTCGTGCTCCCCCAAACACGGTCCAGCTCATTTCACGGTGTCGAAAACAGTTTCTCGTCTGGATGGTATGAAGCTTTTCAAAAACATTCAAAGATATGGTCGGACCGTGCTCTGCCAGACACGGCCCAGTTCGTTTTAAAGTGTTGATCAACCTTTTCGTCTGGATGTTATGCACACGTTTAAAAACTGTTAAGATTTTGGCTGGGCCGCGCTCCCCAACATCCCCTGTCACGGCCCAGCTCATTTCGTGGTGTTGAAAAGCCATTTCGTTTTGATGTTATGCAGATATTTAACAACGTTTAAATCAACGGCTGGTCGTGCTCCCCCAAACACGGTCCAGTTCATTTTACGGAGTTAAAGCATTTTCTCGTCAGGTTGTTATTAGGCTTTTCAACTACTATCAAATTTATGGCTGGACCGTGCTCCCCAAACACGGCCCAGTTTCTTTCACGGTGTTGAACAACTTTTTTTGTCTGGATGTTATGCAGCCATTTAAAAACCATTCAAGTTTATGGCTGGGCCGCGCTCCCCAACATCCCCTGTCGCGGCCCAGTTAATTTTGCGGCGTTGAAGAATGTTTTCGTCGTGATGTTATGCAGATTGTCAACAACGGTTAAATGAACGGCTGGTCGTGCTTCCCCAAACACGGTCCAGTTTTTTTCACAGTGTTAAAGCATTTTCTCGTCTGGATGGTATGAAGCTTTTCAAAATCGATCAAGTAAATGCCTGGGGACTGCTCCCCCAAACACGGCCCAGTTTCTTTCACGGTGTTGAACAACTTTTTTCGTCTGGATGTTATGCAGCCATTTAAAACCATTCAAGTTTATGGCTGGGCCGCGCTCCCCAACATCCCCTGTCACGGCCCAGCTCATTTCGCGAATTTGAAAAATTTTTTTGTAGTGAAGTTATGCAGATTGTCAACAACCTTCAAATCAACGGCTGGTCGTGCTCCCCCAAACACGATCCAGCTCATTTCACGGTGTTAAAGCATTTTCCCGTCTGGATGGTATGAAGCTTTTCAAGAACATTCAAAGGTATGGTCGGACCGTGCTCTGCCAGACACGGCCCAGTTCGTTTTAAGATGTTGATAAACCTTTT
Source organism: Trididemnum miniatum (assembly GCA_964006365.1). Taxonomy (NCBI): domain Eukaryota; kingdom Metazoa; phylum Chordata; class Ascidiacea; order Aplousobranchia; family Didemnidae; genus Trididemnum; species Trididemnum miniatum. The sequence continues at coordinate 17,800,373 of OZ023235.1, read as the reverse complement.
CGTCGGGATGTTATGCAGCCGTTTAAAAACTGTTAAGATTTTGGCTGGGCCGCGCTCCCCAACATCCCCTGTCACGGCCCAGCTCATTTCGCGGCGAGAAAGATGCTTTTCGTTTTAATGCTTTGCAGACTTTCAACAACGTTTAAATGAATGGCTCGTCGTGCTTCCCCAAACACGATCCAGCTCATTTCACGGTGCTAAAGCATTTTCTCGTCTGGATGGTATGAAAGTTTTCAGAATAATTCAAAGTTATGGCTGGGCCGTGCTCCCCCAAACACGGCCCAGTTCCTTTCACAGTCTTGAAGAACTTTTTCGTCCAGATGTTATGCAGCCATTTAAAACCATTCAAGTTGATGGCTGCGCCGCGCTCCCCAACATCCCCTGTCACGGCCCAGCTAAATTCGCAGAGTTGAATAACCTTTTTGTCGTGATGCTATGCAGAATGTCAACAACGTTCAAATCAACGGCTGGTCGTGCTTCTTCAAACACGATGCAGCTCATTTCACGGTGTTAAAACATTTCTCGTCTGGATGGTATGAAGCTTTTCAGAAACATTCAATTTTATGGCTGGATTCTGCTCCCCCAAACACGGTTCAGTTCTTTTCACGGTGTTGAAAAACTTTTTTTCGTCTGGATGTTATGCAGCTATTTAAAACCATTCAAGTTTGTGGTTGGGCCGTGCTCCCCAACATCCCCTGTCACGGCCCAGCTCATTTCACGGCGTTGAAGAATCATTTCGTTTTGATGTTATGCAGACTGTCAACAACGTTCAAATCAACGGCTGGTCGTGCTTCCCAAAACACGAACCAGCTCATTTCATGGTGTCAAACAATTTTCTCGTTTGGATGGTAGGAAACTCTTCAAAAACATTCGAATTTATGGCTGGGCCGTGCTCCCCCAAACACGGCCCAGTTCTTTTCACAATGTTAAAGAACCTTTTTGTCTGGATGTTATGCACACGTTTAAAACCATTCAAGTTTATGGCTGGGCCGCGCTCCCCAACTTCCCCTGTCACGGCCCAGCTCATTTCGCGGCGTTGAAGAATCTTTTTGTAGTGAAGTTACGCAGAATGTCAACAACATTCAAATCAACGGCTGGTCGTGCTCCCCCAAACACGATCCAGCTCATTTCACGGTGTTAAAACATTTCTCGTCTGGATGGTATGAAGCTTTTCAAAAACATTCAAAGATATGGTCGGACCGTGCTCTGCCAGACACGGCCCAGTTCGTTTTGAAGTGTTGATCAACCTTTTCGTCGAGATGTTATGCACACGCTTAAAAACTTTTAAGATTTTGGCTGGGCCGCGCTCCCCAACATCCCCTGTCACGGCCCAGCTCATTTCGTGGTGTTGAAAAGTCATTTCGTTTTGATGTTATGCAGATATTTAACAACGTTTAAATCAACGGCTGGTCGTGCTCCCCCAAACACGATCCAGCTCATTTCACGGAGTTAAAGCATTTTCTCGTCAGGATGTTATTAGGTTTTTCAAATACCATCAAACTTATGGCTGGACCGTGCTCCCCCAAACACGGCCCAATTCCTTTCAGGGTGTTGAACAACTTTTTTGTCTGGATGTTATGCAGCCATTTAAAACCATTCTAGTTTATGGCTGGGCCGCGCTCCCCAACATCCCCTGTCGCGGCCAGCTGATTTTGCGGCGTTGAAGAATGTTTTCGTCGTGATGTTATGCAGATTGTCAACAACGGTTAAATGAAAGGCTGGTCGTGTTCCTTTAAACACGGTCCAGTTTTTTTCACAGTGTTAAAGCATTTTCTCGTCTGGATGGTATGAAGCTTTTCAAAAACGATCAAGTAAATGCCTGGGGACTGCTCCCCCAAACACGGACCATTTTTTTTCACGGTGTTGAACAACTTTTTTCGTCTGGATGTTATGCAGCCATTTAAAACCATTCAAGTTTATGGCTGGGCCGCGCTCCCCAACATCCCCTGTCACGGCCCAGCTCATTTCGCGGCGTTGAAGAATCTTTTTGTAGTGAAGTTATGCAGATTGTCAACAACCTTCAATTCAACGGCTGGTCGTGCTCCCCCAAACACGAACGAGCTCATTCCACGGAGTTAAAGCATTTTCTCGTCTGGATGGTATGAAGCTTTTCAAATACCATCAAAATTTTAGCTGGGCCGTGCTCCCCCAAACACGGCCCAGTTTCTTTCACGGTGTTGAACAACTTTTTTTGTCTGGATGTTATGCAGCCATTTAAAAACCATTCAAGTTTATGGCTGGGCCGCGCTCCCCAACATCCCCTGTCACGGCCCAGCTGATTTTGCGGCGTTGAAGAATGTTTTCGTCGTGATGTTATGCAGATTGTCAACAACGGTTATATGAACGGCTGGTCGTGCTCCCCCAAACACGATCCAGTTTTTTTCACAGTGTTAAAGCATTTTCTCGTCTGGATGGTATGAAGCTTTTCAAATGCGAACAAGCTAGGGCCTGGGGACTGCTCCCCCAAACACGGCCCAGTTTCTTTCACGGTGTTGAAGAACTTTTTTCGTCTGGATGTTATGCAGCCATTTAAAACCATTCTAGTTTATGGCTGGGCCGCGCTCCCCAACATCCCCTGTCACGGCCCAGCTGATTTTGCGGCGTTGAAGAATGTTTTCGTCGTGATGTTATGCAGATTGTCAACAACGGTTAAATGAACAGCTGGTCGTGCTCACCCAAACACGGTCCAGTTTTTTTCACAGTGTTAAAACATTTTCTCGTCTGAATGGTATGAAACTTTTCAAAAGCGAACAAACTAATGCCTGGGGACTGCTCCCCCAAACACGACCCAGTTTCTTTCACGGTGTTGAACAACTTTTTTTGTCTGGATGTTATGCAGCCATTTAAAACCATTCAAGTTTATGGCTGGGCCGCGCTCCCCAACATCCCCTGTCACAGCCCAGCTCATTTCGCGGTGTTGAGAAATCATTTCGTAGTGATGTTATGTAGATTGTCAACAACATTCAAATCAACGGCTGGTCGTGCTCCACCAAACATGATCCGGCTCATTTCACGGTGTCAAACAGGTTTCTCGTTTGGATGGTATGAAGCTTTTCAAAAACATTCGATTTTATGGCTGGGCCGTGCTCCCCCAAACACGGCCCAGTTCCTTTCACGGTGTTGAAGAACTTTTTTCGTCTGGATGTTATGCACACGTTTAAAACCATTCAAGTTTATGGCTGGGCCGCGCTCCCCAACATCCCCTGTCACGGCCCAGCTCATTTCGCGGCGTTGAAAAATTTTTTCGTCGTGACGTTATGCAGATTGTCAACAACGGTTAAATGAACGGCTGGTCGTGGTCCCCCAAACACGGTCCAGTTTTTTTCACAGTGTTAAAGCATTTTCTCGTCTGGATGGTATGAACCTTTTTAAAAACGATCAAGTTAATGCCTGGGGACTGCTACCCCAAACACGGCCCAGTTTCATTCACGGTGTTGAACAACTTTTTTCGTCTGGATGTTATGCAGCCATTTAAAACCGTTCAATTTTATGGCTGGGCTGCGCTCCCAAACATCCCCTGTCACGACGCAGCTCATTTCGCGGCGTTGAAGAGTCTTTGGTTTTATGCAGATTGTCACAAACGTTCAAATCAAAAACGGGTCGTGCTCCCCCAAACACGGTCCAGTTCATTTCACGGTGTTAAAAACTGTTTTCGTCTGGATGGTATGAAGCTTTTCAAAAACATTCGATTGTATGGCTGGGCCGTGCTCCCCCAAACACGGCTCAGTTTCTTTCACAGTGTTGATCAACCTTTTCGTTTAAATGTTATGCACACGTTTAAAACCATTCAAGTTTATGGCTGGGCCGCGCTCCCCAACATCCCCTGTCACGGCCCAGCTCATTTCGCGGCGTTGAAGTATCTTTTTTTAGTGATGTTATGCAGGTTGTCAACAACGTTCGATTGAACAGTTGGTCGTGCTCCCCCAAACACGGTTCAGTTCATTTCACGGTGTTGAAGCATTTGTTCGTATGAAGCTTTTCAAATACCATCAAATTTCCGGCCGGGCCGTTTTTATTTCAGCACGGCCCAGTGCTTTTCACGGTGTTAAAGATCCTTTTCGTCTGGATAATTTGCAGCCATTTAAAACCATTTATGTTTATGGCTGGGCCGCGCTCCCCAACATCCCCTGTCACGACCCAGCTCATTTCGCGGCGTTGAGTAACTTTTTCGTCGTGATGTTATGCAGATTGTCAACAACGTTCAAATCAACGGCTGGTCGTGCTCCCCCAAACACGATCCAGCTCATTTCACAGAGTTAAAGCATTTTCTCGTCTGGATGATCATAAGCTTTTCAAATACCATCAAATTTATGGCTGGGCCGTGCTCCCCCAAACACGGCCCAGTTTCTTTCACGGTGTTGAACACATTTTTTTGTCTGGATGTTATGCAGCCATTTAAAACCATTCAAGTTTATGGCTGGGCCGCGCTCCCCAACATCCCCTGTCACGGCCCAGCTGAATTTGCGGCGTTGAAGAATGTTTTCGTCATGATGTTATGCAGATTGTCAACAACGGTTAAATGAACGGCTGGTCGTGTTCCTTTAAACACGGTCCAGTTTTTTTCACAGTGTTAAAGCATTTTCTCGTCTGGATGGTATGAAGCTTTTCAAAAGCGATCAAGTAAATGCCTGGGGACTGCTCCCCCAAACACGGCCCAGTTTCATTCACGGTGTTGAACAACTTTTTTCGTCTGGATGTTATGCAGCCATTTAAAACCATTCAAGTTTATGGCTGGGCCGCGCTCCCCAACATCCCCTGTCACGGCCCAGCTCATTTCGCGGCGTTGAGAAGTTATTTCGGTTTGATGTTATGTAGATTGTCAACAACGTTCGAATCAACGGCTGGTCGTGCTCCCCCAAACACGATCCAGCTCATTTCACGGTGTCAAACAGGTTTCTCGTTTGGATGGTATGAAGCTTTTCAAAAACATTCGATTTTATGGCTGGGCCGTGCTCCCCCAAACACGGCCCAGTTCCTTTCACGGTGTTGATCAACCTTTTCGTCTGGATGTTATGCACACGTTTAAAACCATTCAAGTTTATGGCTGGGCCGCTTCCCAACATCCCCTGTCACGGCCCAGCTCATTTCGCGGCGTTGAAGAATCTTTTTGTAGTGAAGTTATGCAGATTGTCAACAACGTTCAAATCAACGGCTGGTCGTGCTCCCCCAAACACGTTCCAGCTCATTTCACGGTGTTAAAGCATTTTCTTGTTTGGATGGTATTTCAAAAACATTCAAAGATATGGTCGGACCGCGCTCTGCCAGACACGGCCCAGTTCGTTTTAAGGTGTTGATCAATTTTTTCGTCTGGATGTTATGCAGTCGTTTAGAAACTTCCAAGTATTTGGCTGGGCCGCGCTCCCCAACATCCCCTGTCACGGCCCAGCTCATTTCGTGGCGTTGAAAAGTCATTTCGTTTTGATGTTATGCAGATATTTAACAACGTTTAAATCAACGGCTGGTCGTGCTCCCCCAAACACGGTTCAGCTCATTTCACGGTGTCGAAAACAATTTTTCGTCTAGATGGTATGAAGTTTTTCAAAACCATTCAAATTTATGGCTGGGCCGTGCTCCCCCAATTGCGGCCCAGTTTTTTTCACGGTGTTGAAAAACTTTTTCGTCTGGATGTTAATCAGCCTTTTAAAACCGTTCAAGTTTATGACTGGGCCGTGCTCCCAACATCCCTTGTCACGGCCCGGCTCATTTCGCGGCGTTGAAAAGTCGTTTGTTTTATGCAGATTGTCAACAACGTTCAAATCAAAAGCGGGTCGTGCTCCCCCAAACACGGTCCAGCTCATTTCACAGTGTTGAAAACTATTTTCGTCTGGATGGTATTAAGCTTTTTAAAAACATTCGATTTTATGGCTGGGCCGTGCTCCCCCAAACACGGCCCAGTTCCTTTCACGGTGTTGAAAATTCTTTTCGTTTGATGTTAAGCAGATTGTTAACAACGTTCGATTGAACAGTTGGTCGTGCTCCCCCAAACACGGTCCAGCTAATTTCACGGTGTTAAAGCATTTGTTCGTCTGGGTCGTAAGAAGCTTTTCAAATACCATCAAATTTTCGGCTGGGCCGTTCTTATTTCAGCACGGCCCAGTGCTTTTCACGGTGTTAAAGATCCTTTTCGTCTGGATAATTTGCAGCCATTTAAAACCATTCAAGTTTATGGCTGGGCCGCTTTCCAGCATCCCCTGTCACGACCCAGCTCATTTCGCGGCGTTGAATAACCATTTCGTCGTGATGTTATGCAGATTGTCAACAACCTTCAAATCAACGGCTGGTCGTGCTCCCCCGAACACGATCCAGCTCATTTCACGGTGTTAAAGCATTTTGTCGTCTGGATGGTATGAAGCTTTTCAAATACCATCAAATTTATGGCTGGGCCGTGCTCCCCCAAACACGGCCCAGTTTCTTTCACGGTGTTAGACAACTTTTTTCGTCTGTAAGTTATGCAGCCATTTAAAAACCATTCAAGTTTGTGGCTGGGCCGCGCTCCCCAACATCCCTTGTCACGGCCCAGCTGAATTTGCGGCGTTGAGGAGTCTTTTCGTTTTGATGTTATGCAGATTGTCAACAACCTTCAAAAGAACGGCTCGTCGTGCTCCCCCAAACATGATCCAGCTCATTTCACGGTGTCAAACAAATTTCTCGTTTGGATAGTATGAAACTTTTCAAAAACATTCGAATATATGGCTGGGCTGTGCTCCCCCAAACACGGCCCAGTTCCTTTCACGGTATTGAAGAACCTTTTCGTCTGGATGTTATGCAGCCATTTAAAAAATTTTAAGTTCATGATTGGGCTGCGTTCCCCAACATCTTTTGCCACGGCTCAGCTCGTTTCGCGGCGTTGAACACTTTTTTCGTAGTGATGTTATGCAGACTTTCAAAAACGTTCAGTTGAACGCCTGGTCGTGTTTTCTCAAACACGATCCAGCTCATTTCACGGTGTTGAAACAGTTTTTTGTTTAACTGGTATGAAGCCTTTTAAAAACAATCGATTTTATGGCTGGGCCGTGCTCCACCAAACACGGCCCAATTTTATTCACGGTGTTGAAAAATTTCTTTCGTCCAGATGTTATGACACCATTTCAAAAGACTCAAGTTTATGGCTGGGCCGCGCTCCCCAACATCCCCTGTCACGGCCCAGCTCATTTCGCGGCGTTGAAGAATGTTTTCGTCGTGATGTTATGCAGATTGTCAACAACAATCAAATGAACGGCTGGTCGTGCTCCCCCAAACACGGTCCAGTTTTTTTCACAGTGTTAAAGCATTTTCTCGTCTGGATGGTATGAAGCTTTTTAAAAACGATCAAGTTAATGCCTGGGGACTGCTCCCCCAAACACGGCCCAGTTTCTTTCACGGTGTTGAAGAACTTTTTTCGTCTGGATGTTATGCAGTCATTTAAAACCGTTCAGTTTTATGGTTGGGCCGCGCTCCCAAACATCCCCTGTCACGACCCAGCTCATTTCGCGGCGTTGAGGAGTCTTTCGTTTTATGCAAATTGTCAACAACGTTCAAATCGAAAATGGGTCGTGCTCCCCCAAACACGGTCCAGCTCATTTCACGGTGTTGAAAACTGATTTCGTCTGGATGGTATGAAGCTTTTCAAAAACATTCGATTTTATGGCTGGGCCGTGCTCCCCCAAACACGGCCCAGTTCTTTCCACGTTGTTGAAGAACCTTTTCGCTGGATGTTATGCACACGTTTAAAACCTTTCAAGTTTATGGCTGGGCCGTGCTCCCCAACATCCCCTGTCACGGCCCAGCTTATTTCGCGGCGTTGAAGTTTCTTTTTGAAGTGATGTTATGCAGGTATCAACAACGTTCGATTGAACGGCTGGTCGTGCTCCCCCAAACACGGTTCAGCTCATTTTACGGTGTTGAAGCATTTGTTCGTCTGGATCGTATGAAGCTTTTCAAATACCATCAAATTTCCGGCTGGGCCGTTCTTATTTCAGCACAGCCTAGTGCTTTTCACGGTGTTAAAGATCCTTTTCGTCTGAATAATTTGCAGTCATTTAAAACCATTTATGTTTATGGCTGGGCCGCTCTCACCAACATCCCTTGTCACGACCCAGCTCATTTCGCATCGTTGAGTAACTTTTTCGTCGTGATGTTATGCAGATTGTCAACAACCTTCAAATCAAAAGCTGGTCGTAATCCCCCAAACACGATCGAACTCATTTCACGGAGTTAAAGCATTTTCCCGTCTGGATGGTCATAAGCTTTTCAAATACCATCAAATTCATAGCTGGGCCGTGCTCCCCCAAACACGGCCCAGTTTCTTTCACGGTGTTGAATAACTTTTTTTGTCTGGATGTTATGCAGCCATTTAAAACCATTCAAGTTTATGGCTGGGCCGCGCTCCCCAACATCCCCTGTCACGGCCCAGCTCATTTCGCGGCGTTGAGAATTCATTTCGGTTTGATGTTATGTAGATGGTCAACAACGTTCGAATCAACGACTGGTCGTGCTCCCCCAAACACGATCCAGCTCATTTCACGGTGTCAAACAGGTTTCTAGTTTGGATGGTATGAAGCTTTTCAAAAACATTCGATTTTATGGCTGGGCCGTGCTCCCCCAAACACGGCCCAGTTCCTTTCACGGTGTTGAACAACCTTTTCGTCTGGATGTTATGCACACGTTTAAAACCATTCAAGCTTTTGGCTGGGCCGCTTCCTAACATCCCCTGTCACGGGCCAGCTCATTTCGCGGCGTTGAAGATACTTTTTGTAGTGAAGTTATGCAGATTGTCAACAACCTTCAAATCAACGGCTGGTCGTGCTCCCCCAAACACGATCCAGCTCATTTCACGGTGTTAAAGCAATTTCCCGTCTGGATGGTATGAAGCTTTTCAACAACATTCAAAGATATGGTCGGACCGTGCTCTGCCAGACACGGCCCAGTTCGTTTTAAGGTGTTGATCAACCTTTTCGTCAGGATGTTTTGCAGCCGTTTAAAAACTTCCAAGTTTTTGGCTGGGCCGCGCTCCCCAACATCCCCTGTCACGGCCCAGCTCATTTCGTGGCGTTGAAAAGTCATTTCGTTTTGATGTTATGCAGATATTTAACAACGTTTAAATCAACGGCTGGTCGTGCTCCCCCAAACACGGTCCAGTTCATTTCACGGTGTCGAAAACAATTTCTCGTCTGGATGGTATGAAACTTTTCAAAAACATTCGAAGTTATGGCGGGGCTGTGCTTCCCCAAACACGGCCCAGTTCCTTTCACGGTGTTGAAGAACCTTTTCGTCTGGATGTTATGCAGCCATTTAAAAAATTTTGAGTTCATAATTGGGCTGCGTTCCCTAACATCTTTTGCCACGGCTCAGCTCGTTTCGCGGCGTTGAACAGTTTTTTTGTAGTGATGTTATGCAGACTTTCAAAAACGTTCAGTTGAACGCCTGGTCGTGTTTTCTCAAACACGATGCAGCTCATTTCACGGTGTTGAAACAACTTTTTGTTTAGATGGTATGAAGCTTTTTAAAAACATTCAAAGTTATGGCTGGGCCGTGCTCCCCCAAACACAGCCCAGTTTTTTCACGGTGTTGAAAAATTTCTTTCGTCCAGATGTTATGACGCCATTTGAAAAGATTCAAGTTTATGGCTGGGCCGCGCTCCCCAACATCCCCTGCCACGGCCCAGCTCATTTCGCGGCGTTGAAAAATGTTTTCGTCGTGATGTTATGCAGATTGTCAACAACGGTTAAATGAACGGCTGGTCGTGCTCCCCCAAACACGGTCCAGCTCATTTCACAGTGTTAAAGCATTTTCTCGTCTGGATGGTATGAAACTTTTCAAAAACGATCAAGTAAATGCCTGGGGACTGCTCCCCCAAACACGGCCCAGTTTTTTTCACGTTGTTGAACACCTTTTTTCGTCTGGATGTTATGCAGCCATTTAAAACCATTCAAGTTGATGGCTGGGCCGCGCTCCCCAACATCCCCTGTCACGGCCCAGCTCATTTTGCAAAGTTGAGGAGTTATTTCGTTTTGATGTTATGCAGATTGTCAACAACGTTTAAATCAACGGCTGGTCGTGCTCCACCAAACACGATCCAGCTGATTTCACGGTGTCAAACAATTTTCTCGTCTGGGTGGTATGAAGCTTTTTAAAAACATTCGAATTGATGGCTGGGCCGTGCTCCCCCAAACACGGCCCAGTTCTATTCACGGTGTTGAAGAACTTTCTTGTCTGGATGTTATGCAGCCATTCAAAAACTTCTAAGTTTATGATTTGGCTGCGTTCCCCAACATTTTTTTCCACGGCTAAACTCGTTTCGCGACGTTGAACACTTTTTTCGTAGTGATGTTATGCAGATTGTCAACAACGTTCAATTCAACGGCTGGTCGTGCTCTTCCAAACACGATCGAGCTCATTTCACGGTGTTCAACAATCTTTTCGTTTAGATGGTATGAAGTTTTTCAAAAACATTTAAAGTTATGGCTGGGCCGTGTTCCCCCAAACGCGGCCCAGTTCTAATCAAAATGTTAAAAAACTATTTCGTTTAAATATTTTGCAACCGCATAAAAACATTCAAAATTATGGCTGGGCCGCGCTCCCCAACATCCCCTGTCACGGCCCAGCTCGATTCACGCGTTGAAAAACTTTTTCGTCGTGAAGTCACGCAGACTGTCAACAACGTTCAAATCAACGGCTGGTCGTGCTCCTCCAAACACGATCCAGCTCATTTCACTGTGTTGAAAACAATCTTCTCGTCGGGACGGTATGAAGCTTTTTAAAAACATTCAAAGTTGTGGTCGGGTCGTGCTCCCCCAAACACAGCCCATTTTCTTTGACGGTGTGGAAAAACCTTTTCGTTTCCATGTTATGCACACGTTTAAAACCATTCAAATTTATGGCTGGGCCGCGTTCCCCAACATCCCCTGTCACGGCCCAGCTCATTTCGCAGCGTTAAAGATCCTTCTCGTGGTGACGTTTAGGACACTAACAACAACGTTCAACAGAACGGCTGGTCGTGCTCCTCCAAACAAGATCCAGCTCATTTCACGGTGCTCAACAATCTTTTCGTCTAGATGGTATGGAGCTTTTCATAAACAATCAAGTTTGTGGCTGGGCCGTGCTCCCCCAAACACGGCCCAGTTTCTTTCACGGTGTTAAAAAACTTTCTTGTCTGGATGTGAGTAAGCCACTCAAAACCGTTTAAGTTGATGAGTGGGCTGCGCTCCCGAAAATCTCTTGTCACGGACCAGCTCAAATCGCGGCGTTCAAGAAGTTTTTCGTAGTGGTATTAAGCAGATTGTCAACAACGTTCAAATCAACGGCTGGTCGTGCTCCCCCAAACACGATCCAGCTCATTTCACGGTGTTAAAACATTTTCCCGTCTGGATGGTATGAAGCTTTTCAGAAATACTCATTTCGATGGCTGGGCTGTGCTCCCCCAAACACGGCCCAGTTCCTTTCACGGTGTTGAAAAACTTTTTTGTCTGGATGTTTTGCAGCAATTTAATACCATTCAAGTTTATGGCTGGGCCGCGCTCCCCAACATCCCCTGTCACGGCCCAGCTCTCTTCGCGGCGTTGAGGAATCATTTCGTTTTGATGTTATGCAGATTGTCAACAACGTTCAAATCAACGGCTGGTCGTGCTCCCCCAAACACGATTCAGCTCATTTCACGGTGTTAAAGCATTTTCTCGTCATGATGGCATGAAACTCTTCAGCAACATTCGAAGTGATGGCTGGCCGTGCTCCCCCAAACACGGCCCAGCTCCTTTCCCGATGTTGAAAAACTTTTTCGTCTGGATGTTTTGCACACGATTAAAACCATTCAAGTTTATCGCTGGGCCGCGCTCCCCAACATCCCTTGTCACGGCCCAGCTCTTTTTGCGGCGAGAAAGATGCTTTTCGTTTTGATGCTTTGCAGACTTTCAACAACGTTTAAATGAATCGCTCGTCGTGCTCCCCAAAACACGATCCAGCTCATTTCACGGTGTTAAAGCATTTTCTCGCCTGGATGGTTCGAAAGTTTTCAGAATAAATCAAAGTTATTGCTGGGCCGTGATCCCCCAAACACAGCCCAGTTCCTTTCACAGTCTTGAAATTTTTTTTCGTCCAGATGTTATGCAGCCATTTAAAACCATTCAAGTTTATAGCTGGGCCGCGCTTCCCAACATCCCTTGTCACGGCCCAGCTAAATTCGCAGAGTTGAATAACCTTTTCGTCGTGATGTTATGCAGATTGTCAACAACGTTCAAATCTACGGCTGGTCGTGCTTCTTCAAACACGATCCAGCTCATTTCACGGTGTTAAAACATTTCTCGTCTGGATGGTATGAAGCTTTTCAGAAACATTCAATTATATGGCTGGATTCTGCTCCCCAAAACACGGTTCAGTTCTTTTCACGGTGTTGAAAAACTTTTTTTCGTCTGGATGTTATGCAGCTGATTAATACCATTCAAGTTTGTGGCTGGGCCGTGCTCCCCAACATCCCCTGTCACGGCCCAGCTCATTTCACGGCGTTGAAGAATCATTTCGTTTTGATGTTATGCAGACTGTCAACAACGTTCAAATCAACGGCTGGTCGTGCTTCCCAAAACACGATCCAGCTCATTTCACGGTGTCAAACAAATTTCTCGTTTGGATGGTATGAAGCTTTGCAAAAACATTCGATTTTATGGCTGGGCCGTGCTCCCCCAAACACGGCCCAGTTCCTTTCACAATGTTAAAAAACCTTTTTGTCTCGATGTTATGCACACGATTAAAACCATTCAAGTTTATGGCTGGGCCGCGCTCCCCAACATCCCCTGTCACGGCCCAGCTCATTTCGCGGCGTTGAAGAATCTTTTTGTAGTGAAGTTATGCAGATTGTCAACAACCTTCAAATCAACGGCTGGTCGTGCTCCCCCAAACACGATCCAGCTCATTTCACGGTGTTAAAACATTTCTCGTCTGGATGGTATGAAGCTTTTCAAAAACATTCAAAGATATGGTCGGACCGTGCTCTGCCAGACACGGCCCAGTTCGTTTTAAAGTGTTGATCAACCTTTTCGTTGGGATGTTATGCAGCCGTTTACAAACTTCCAAGTTTTTGGCTGGGCCGCGCTCCCCAACATCCCCTGTCACGGCCCAGCTCATTTCGTGGCGTTGAAAAGTCATTTCGTTTTGATGTTATGCAGATATTTAACAACGTTTAAATCAACGGCTGGTCGTGCTCCCCCAAACACGGTCCAGCTCATTTCACTGGGTCAAAAAAATTTTTCGTCTGAATGGTATGAAGCTTTTCAAAACCACTCAACTTTGTGGCTGGGCCGTGCTCCCCCAATTGCGGCCCAGTTTCTTTCACGGTGTTGAAAAACTTTTTTGTCTGGATGTTATGCAGCCATTTAAACCCGTTCAAGTTTATGGCTGGGCCGTGCTCCCCAACATCCCCTGTCACGGCCCAGCTCATTTCGCGGCGTTGAAAAGTCGTTTGTTTTTTGCAGATTGTCAACAACGTTCAAATCAAAAGCAAGTCGTGCTCCCCCAAACACGGTCCAGCTCATTTCACGGTGTTGAAAATTAATTTCGTTTGATGTTATGCAGATTGTCAAGAACGTTCGATTGAACAGTTGGTCGTGCTCCCCCAAACACGGGTCAGCTCATTTCACGGTGTTGAAGCATTTGTTCGTCTGGATCGTAAGAAGCTCTCCAAATACCATCAAATTTCCGGCTGGGCCGTTTTTATTTCAGCACGGCCCAGTGCTTTTCACGGTGTTAAAGATCCTTTTCGTCTGGATAAATTCCTGCCATTTAAAACCATTCAAGTTTATGGCTGGGCCGCGCTCCCCAACATCCCCTGTCACGACCCAGCTCATTTCGCGGCGTTGAGTAACTTTTTCGTCGTGATGTTATGCAGATTGTCAACAACGTTCAAATCAACGGTTGGTCGTGCTCCCCCAAACACGATCGAGCTCATTTCACGAAGTTAAAGCATTTTCTCGTTTGGATGTTATTAGGCTTTTCAAATACCATCAAAATTATGGCTGGGCCGTGCTCCCCCAAGCACGGCCCAGTTTCTTTCACGGTGTTGAACACATTTTTTTGTCTGGATGTTATGCAGCAATTTAAAAACCATTCAAGTTGATGGTTGGGCCGCGCTCCCCAACATCTTTTGTCACGGCCCAGCTGATTTTGCGGCGTTGAAGAATGTTTTCGTCGTGATGTTATGCAGATTGTCAACAACGGTTAAATGAACGGCTGGTCGTGCTTCCCCAAACACGGTCCAGTTTTTTTCACAGTGTTAAAGCATTTTCTCGTCTGGATGGTATGAAGCTTTTCAAAAGCGATCAAACAAATGCCTGAGGACTGCTCCCCCAAACACGGCCCAGTTTCTTTCACGGTGTTGAACAACTTTTTTCGTCTGGATGTTATGCAGCCATTTAAAACCATTCAAGTTTATGGCTGGGCCGCGCTCCCAAACATCCCCTGTCACGGCCCAGCTCATTTTGCGGTGTTGAGAAGTCATTTCGTTTTGATGTTATGTAGATTGTCAACAACGTTCAAATGAACGGCTGGTCGTGCTCCCCCAAACACGATCCAGCTCATTTCACGGTGTCAAACTTTTTTCTCGTCTGGATAGTATGAAGCTTTTCAAAAACATTCGATTTTATGGCTGGGCCCTGCTCCCCCAAACACGGCCCAGTTCCTTTCACGGTGTTGAAGAACTTTTTCGTTTGGATGTTTTGCACACGTTTAAAACCATTCAAGTTTATGGCTGGGCCGCTTCCCAACATCCCCTGTCACGGCACAGCTCATTTCGAGACGTTGAAAAATCTTTTTGTAGTGAAGTTATGCAGATTGTCAACAACCTTCAAATCAACGGCTGGTCGTGCTCCCCCAAACACGATCCAGCTCATTTCACGGTGTTAAAGCAATTTCCCGTCTGGATGGTATGAAGCTTTTCAACAACATTCAAAGATATGGTCGGACCGTGCTCTGCCAGACACGGCCCAGTTCGTTTTAAGGTGTTGATCAACCTTTTCGTCGGGATGCTATGCAGCCGTTTAGAAACTTCCAAGTATTTGGCTGGCCGCGCTCCCCAACATCCCCTGTCACGGCCCAGCTCATTTCGTGGCGTTAAAAAATCATTTCGTTTTGATGTTATGCAGATATTTAACAACGTTTGAATCAACGGCTGGTCGTGCTCCCCCAAACACGGTCCAGCTCATTTCACGATGCCGAAAACAATTTCTCGTCTGGATGGTATGAAGCTTTTCAAAAACATTCGATTTTATGACTGGGCCCTGCTCCCCCAAACACGGCCCAGTTCCTTTCAGGGTGTTGAAGAACTTTTTCGTCTGGATGTTATGCAGCCATTTAAAACCATTCAAGTTTATGGCTGGACCGCGCTCCCCAACATCCCCTGTCACGGCCCAGCTCATTTCGCGGCGTTGAAGAATCTTTTTGCAGTGAAGTTGTGCAGATTGTCAACAACCTTCAAATCAACGGCTGGTCGTGCTCCCCCAAACACGATCCAGCTCATTTCACGGTGTCAAAGCATTTTCCCGTCTGGATGGTATGAAGCTTTTCAAAAACATTCAAAGATATGGTCGGACCGTGCTCTGCCAGACACGGCCCAGTTCGTTTTAAGGTGTTGATCAACCTTTTCGTCAGGATGTTATGCAGGCGTTTAAAAACTTCCAAGTTTTTGGCTGGGCCGCGCTCCCCAACATCCCCTGTCACGGCCCAGCTCATTTCGCGGCGAGAAAGATGCTATTCGTTTTGATGCTTTGCAGATATTCAACAACGTTTAAATGAATGGCTCGTCGTGCTCCTCCAAACACGATCCAGCTCATTTCACGGTGTTAAAGCATTTTCTCGTCTGGATGGTATGAAAATTTTCAGAATAATTAAAAGTTATGGCTTGGCCGTGCTCCCCCAAACACAGCCCAGTTCCTTTCACAGTCTTGAAGAACTTTTTGGTCCAGATGTTATGCAGCCATTTAAAACCATTCAAGTTTGTGGCTGGGCCGTGCTCCCCAACATCCCCTGTCACGTTCCAGCTCATTTCACGGCGTTGAAGAATCATTTCGTTTTGATGTTATGCAGATTGTCAACAACGTTCAAATCAACGGCTGGTCGTGCTTCCCCAAACACGATCCAGCTCATTTCACGGTGTCAAACAATTTTCTCATTTGGATGGTAGGAAACTCTTCAAAATCATTCGATTTTATGGCTGGGCCGTGCTCCCCCAAACACGGCCCACTTCCTTTCACAATGTTAAACAACCTTTTCGTTTGGATGTTTTGCACACGTTTAAAACCATTCAAGTTTATGGCTGGGCCGCGCTCCCCAACATTTCCTGTCACGGCCCAGCTGATTTCGCGGCGTTGAAGAATCTTTTTGTAGTGAAGTTATGCAGATTGTCAACAACCTTCAAATCAACGGCTGGTCGTGCTCCCCCAAACACGATCCAGCTCATCTCACGGTGTTAAAGCATTTTCTCGTCTGGATGGTATGAAGCTTTTCAAAAACAATCAAAGATATGGTCGGACCGTGCTCGGCCAGACACGGCCCAGTTCGTTTTAAAGTGTTGATCAACCTTCTTGTCGAGATGTTATGCACACGTTTAAAAACTTTTAAGATTTTGGCTGGGCCGCGCTCCCCAACATCCTTTGTCACGGCATAGCTAATTTCGTGGTGTTGAAAAGTCCTTTCGTTTTGATGTTATGCAGATATTTAACAACGTTTAAATCAACGGCTGGTCGTGCTCCCCCAAACACGATCCAGTTCATTTCACGGAGTTAAAGCATTTTCTTGTCTGGATGTTTTTAGGCTTTTCAAATACCATCAAATTTATGGCTGGACCGTGCTCCCCCAAACACGGCCCAGTTTCTTTCACGGTGTTGAACAATTTTTTTCGTCTGGATGTTATGCAGCCATTTAAAACCATTCAAGTTTATGGCTGGGCCGCGCTCCCAAACATCCCCTGTCACGGCCCAGCTCATTTCGAGGCGTTGAAAAGTCATTTCGTTCTGATGTTATGTAGATTGTCAACAACCTTCAAATCAACGGCTGGTCGTGCTCCCCCAAACACGATCCAGCTCATTTCACGGTGTCAAACAATTTTCTCGTCTGGATGGTATGAAGCTTTTCAAAAACATTCGATTTTATGGCTGGGCCGTGCTCCCCCAAACACGGCCCACTTCCTTTCACGGTGTTGAAGAACTTTTTCGTTTGGATGTTATGCACACGTTTAAAACCATTCAAGTTTATGGCTGGGCCGCTTCCAACATCCCCTGTCACGGCACAGCTCATTTCGAGACGTTGAAGAATCTTTTTGTAGTGAAGTTATGCAGATTGTCAACAACCTTCAAATCAACGGCTGGTCGTGCTCCCCCAAACACGATCCAGCTCATTTCACGGTGTTAAAGCAATTTCCCGTCTGGATGGTATGAAGCCTTTCAAAAACATTCAAAGATATGGTCGGACCGTGCTCTGCCAGACACGGCCCAGTTCGTTTTAAGGTGTTGATCAACTTTCTCGTCGGGATGTTATGCAGCCGTTTAGAAACTTCCAAGTATTTGGCTGGGCCGCGCTCCCCAACATCCCCTGTCACGGCCCAGCTTTTTTCGTGGCGTTAAAAAATCATTTCGTTTTGATGTTATGCAGATATTTAACAACGTTTGAATCAACGCCTGATCGTGCTCCCCCAAACACGGTCCAGCTCATTTCACGATGCCGAAAACAATTTCTCGTCTGGATGGTATGAAGCTTTTCAAAAACATTCGATTTTATGACTGGGCCCTGCTCCCCCAAACACAGCCCAGTTCCTTTCACGGTGTTGAAGAACCTTTTCGTCTGGATGTTATGCAGCCATTTAAAACCATTCAAGTTTATGGCTGGGCCGCGCTCCCCAACATCCTTTGTCACGGCCCAGCTCATTTCGCGGCGTTGAAGAATCTTTTTGCATTGAAGTTGTGCAGATTGTCAACAACCTTCAAATCAACGGCTGGTCGTGCTCCCCCAAACACGATCCAGCTCATTTCACGGTGTCAAAGCATTTTCCCGTCTGGATGGTATGAAGCTTTTCAAAAACATTCAAAGATATGGTCGGACCGTGCTCTGCCAGACACGGCCCAGTTCATTTTAAGGTGTTGATCAACCTTTTCGTCAGGATGTTATGCAGCCGTTTAAAAACTTCCAAGTTTTTTGCTGGGCCGCGCTCCCCAACATCCCCTGTCACGGCCCAGCTCATTTCGCGGCGAGAAAGATGCTATTCGTTTTGATGCTTTGCAGATTTTCAACAACGTTTAAATGAATGGCTCGTCGTGCTCCTCCAAACACGATCCAGCTCATTTCACGGTGTTAAAGCATTTTCTCGTCTGGATGGTATGAAAGTTTTCAGAATAATTCAAAGTTATGGCTTGGCCGTGCTCCCCCAAACACAGCCCAGTTCCTTTCACAGTCTTGAAGAACTTTTTCGTCCAGATGTTATGCAGCCATTTAAAACCATTCAAGTTTGTGGCTGGGCCGTGCTCCCCAACATCCCCTGTCACGTTCCAGCTCATTTCACGGCGTTGAAGAATCATTTCGTTTTGATGTTGAGCAGATTGTCAACAACGTTCAAATCAACGGCTGGTCGTGCTTCCCCAAACACGATGCAGCTCATTTCACGGTGTCAAACAATTTTCTCATTTGGATGGTAGGAAACTCTTCAAAATCATTCGATTTTATGGCTGGGCCGTGCTCCCCCAAACACGGCCCAGTTCCTTTCACAATGTTAAACAACCTTTTCGTCTGGATGTTTTGCACACGTTTAAAACCATTCAAGTTTATGGCTGGGCCGCGCTCCCCAACATTTTCTGTCACGGCCCAGCTCATTTCGCGGCGTTGAAGAATCTTTTTGTAGTGAAGTTATGCAGATTGTTAACAACCTTCAAATCAACGGCTGGTCGTGCTCCCCCAAACACGATCCAGCTCATCTCACGGTGTTAAAGCATTTTCTCGTCTGGATGGTATGAAACTTTTCAAAAACATTCAAAGATATGGTCGGACCGTGCTCGGCCAGACACGGCCCAGTTCGTTTTAAAGTGTTGATCAACCTTCTCGTCGACATGTTATGCACACGTTTAAAAACTTTTAAGATTTTGGCTGGGCCGCGCTCCCCAACATCCCCTGTCACGGCCCAGCTCATTTCGTGGTGTTGAAAAGTCCTTTCAGTTTGATGTTATGCAGATATTTAACAACGTTTAAATCAACGGCTGGTCGTGCTCCCCCAAACACGATCCAGTTCATTTCACGGAGTTAAACAATTTTCTCGTCTGGATGTTTTTAGGCTTTTCAAATACCATCAAATTTATGGCTGGACCGTGCTCCCCCAAACACGGCCCAGCTTCTTTCACGGTGTTGAACAACTTTTTATGTCTGGATGTTATGCAGCCATTTAAAAACCATTCAAGTTTATGGCTGGGCCGCGCTCCCCAACATCCCCTGTCACGGCCCAGCTCATTTCGTGGTGTTGAAAAGTCCTTTCGTTTTGATGTTATGCAGATATTTAACAACGTTTAAATCAACGGCTGGTCGTGCTCCCCCAAACACGATCCAGTTCATTTCACGGAGTTAAAGCATTTTCTCGTCAGGTGGTTATTAGGTTTTTCAAATACCATCAAATTTATGGCTGGACCGTGCTCCCCCAAACACGGCCCAGTTTCTTTCACGGTGTTGAACAACTTTTTTTGTCTGGATGTTATGCAGCCATTTAAAAACCATTCAAGTTTATGGCTGGGCCGCGCTCCCCAACATCCCCTGTCGCGGCCCAGCTGATTTTGCGGCGTTGAAGAATGTTTTCGTCGTGATGTTATGCAGACTGTCAACAACCTTCAACTGAACGGCTGGTCGTGCTTCCTTAAACACGGTCCAGTTTTTTTCACAGTGTTAAAGCATTTTCTCGTCTGGATGGTATGAAGCTTTTCAAAAACGATCAAGTAAATGCCTGGGGACTGCTCCCCCAAACACGGCCCAGTTTCTTTCACGGTGTTGAAGAATTTTTTTCGTCTGCATGTTATGCAGCCATTTAAAACCATTCAAGTTTATGGCTGGGCCGCGCTCCCCAACATTTTCTGTCACGGCCCAGCTCATTTCGCGGCGTTGAAGATTTTTTTTGTAGTGAAGTTATGCAGATTGTCAACAACCTTCAAATCAACGGCTGGTCGTGCTCCCCCAAACACGATCCAGCTCATTTCACGGTGTTAAAGCATTTTCCCGTCTGGATGGTATGAAGCTTTTCAAGAACATTCAAAGATATGGTCGGACCGTGCTCTGCCAAACACGGCCCAGTTTGTTTTAAGGCGTTGATCAACCTTTTCGTCGGGATGTTATGCAGCCGGTTAAAAACTTCCAAGTTTTTTGCTGGGCCGCGCTCCCCAACATCCTTTGTCACGGCCCAGTTCATTTTGCGGCGAGAAAAATGCGTTTCGTTTTGATGCTTTGCAGACTTTCAACAACGTTTAAATGAATGGCTCGTCGTGCTCCCCCAAACACGATCCAGTTCATTTCACGGTGTTAAAGCTTTTTCTCGTCTGGATGGTATGAAAGTTTTCAGAATAATTCAAAGTTATGGCTGGGCCGTGCTCCCCCAAACACGGCCCAGTTCTTTTCACAGTCTTGAAGAACTTTTTCGTCCAGATGTTATGCAGCCATTTAAAACCATTCAAGTTTATGGCTGTGCCGCGCTCCCTAACATCACCTGTCACGGCCCAGCTAAATTCGCAGAGTTGAATAACCTTTTCGTCGTGATGTTATGCAGATTGTCAACAACGTTCAAATCAACGGCTGGTCGTGCTTTTTCAAACACGATGCAGCTCATTTCACGGTGTTAAAACATTTCTCGTCTGGATGGTATGAAGCTTTTCAAAAACATTCAATTTTATGGCTGGGCCCTGCTCCCCCAAACACGGTTCAGTTCTTTTCACGGTGTTGAAAAACTTTTTTTCGTCTGGATGTTATGCAGCTATTTAAAACCATTCAAGTTTGCGGCTGGGCCGTGCTCCCCAACATCCCCTGTCACGGCCCAGCTCATTTCACGGCGTTGAATAATCATTTCGTTTTGATGTTATGCAGACTGTCAACAACGTTCAAATGAACGGCTGGTCGTGCTTACCAAAACACGATCCAGCTCATTTCACGGTGTCAAACAGTTTTCTCGTTTGAATGGTAGGAAACTCTTCAAAAACATTCGAATTTATGGCTGGGCCGTGCTCCTTCAAACACGGGCCAGTTCCTTTCACAATGTTAAAGAACCTTTTTGTCTGGATGTTATGCACACGTTTAAAACCATTCAAGTTTATGGCTGGGCCGCGCTCCCCAACATCCCCTGTCACGGCCCAGCTGAATTTGCGGCGTTGAAGAGTGTTTTCGTCATGATGTTATGCAGTGTGTCAACAACGGTTAAATCAACGGCTGGTCGTGCTCCCCCAAACACGGTCCAGTTTTTTTCACAGTGTTACAGCATTTTTTCGTCTGGATGGTATAAAGCTTTTCAAAAGCGATCAAGTTAATGCCTGGGGACTGCTCCCCCAAACACGGCTTAGTTTCTTTCACGGTGTTGAACAACTTTTTTCGTCTGGATGCTATGCAGCCATTTAAAACCATTCAAGTTTATGGCTGGGCCGCGCTTCCCAACATTCCCTGTCACGGCCCAGCTCATTTCGCGGCGTTGAGAAGTTATTTCGGTTTGATGTTATGTAGATTGTCAACAACGTTCGAATAAACGGCTGGTCGTGCTCCCCCAAACACGATCCAGCTCATTTCACGGTGTCAAACAATTTTCTCGTTTGGATGGTATGAAGCTTTTCAAAAGCATTCGATTTTATGGCTGGGCCGTGCTCCCCCAAACACGGCCCAGTTCCTTTCACGGTGTTGAAGAACCTTTTCGTCTGGATGTTATGCACACGTTTAAAACCATTCAAGTTGATGGCTGGGCCGTGCTCCCCAACATCCCCTGTCACGGCCCAGCTCATTTCGCGGCGTTGAAGAGTCTTTCGTTTTATGCAGATTGTCAACAACGTTCAAATCAAAAGCGGTTCGTGCTCCCCCAAACACGGTCCAGCTCATTTCACAGTGTTGAAAACTATTTTCGTCTGGATGGTATTAAGCTTTTTAAAAACATTCGATTTTATGGCTGGGCCGTGCTCCCCCAAACACGGCCCAGTTCCTTTCACGGTGTTGAAAATTCTTTTCGTTTGATGTTAAGCAGATTGTTAACAACGTTCGATTGAACAGTTGGTCGTGCTCTCCCAAACACGGTCCAGCACATTTCACGGTGTTGAAGCATTTGTTCGTCTGGGTCGTATGAAGCTTTTCAAATACCATCAATTTTCCGGCTGGGCCGTTCATATTTCAGCACGGCCCAGTGCTTTTCACGGTGTTAAAAATCCTTTTCGTCTGGATAATTTGCAGCCATTTAAAACCATTCAAGTTTATGGCTGGGCCGCGCTCCCCAGCATCCCCTGTCACGACCCAGCTCATTTCGCGGCGTTGAATAACTTTTTCGTCGTGATGTTATGCGGATTGTCAACAACCTTCAAATCAACGGCTGGTCGTGCTCCCCCGAACACGATCCAGCTCATTTCACGGTGTTAAAGCATTTTGTCCTCTGGATGGTATGAAGTTTTTCAAATACCATCAAATTTATGGCTGGGCCGTGCTCCCCCAAACACGGCCCAGTTTCTTTCACGGTGTTAAACAATTTTTTTCGTCTGGAAATTATGCAGCCATTTAAAAACCATTCAAGTTTATGGCTGGGCCGCGCTCCCCAACATCCTTTGTCACGGCCCAGCTGATTTTGCGGCGTTGAGGAGTCATTTCGTTTTGATGTTATGCAGATTGTCAACAACCTTCAAAAGAACGGCTGGTCGTGCTCCCCCAAACACGATCCAGCTGATTTCACGGTGTCAAACAATTTTCTCGTCTGGATGGTATGAAGCTTTTCAAAAACATTCGAAGTTATGGCTGGGCTGTGCTCCCCCAAACACGGCCCAGTTCCTTTCACGGTGTTGAAGAACCTTTTCGTC
Source organism: Trididemnum miniatum (assembly GCA_964006365.1). Classification (NCBI taxonomy): domain Eukaryota; kingdom Metazoa; phylum Chordata; class Ascidiacea; order Aplousobranchia; family Didemnidae; genus Trididemnum; species Trididemnum miniatum. The sequence continues at coordinate 17,777,364 of OZ023235.1, read as the reverse complement.
TGGATGTTATGCAGCCATTTAAAAAATTTTAAGTTCATGATTGGGCTGCGTTCCCCAACATCTTTTGCCACTGCTCAGCTCGTTTCGCGGCGTTGAACACTTTTTTCGTAGTGATGTTATGCAGACTTTCAAAAACGTTCAGTTGAACGCCTGGTCGTGTTTTCTCAAACACGATCCAACTCATTTCACGGTGTTGAAACAGTTTTTCGTTTAACTGGTATGAAGCTTTTTAAAAACAATCGATTTTATGGCTGGGCCGTGCTCCCCCAAACACAGCCCAATTTTTTTCACGGTGTTGAAAAATTTCTTTCGTCCAGATGTTATGACACCATTTCAAAAGATTCAAGTTTATGGCTGGGCCGCGCTCCCCAACATCCCCTGTCACGGCCCAGCTCATTTCGCGGCGTTGAAAAATGTTTTCGTCGTGATGTTATGCAGATTGTCAACAACGGTTAAATGAACGGCTGGTCGTGCTCCCCCAAACACGGTCCAGCTTTTTTCACAGTGTTAAAGCATTTTCTCGTCTGGATGGTATGAAACTTTTCAAAAACGATCAAGTAAATGCCTGGGGACTGCTCCCCCAAACACGGCCCAGTTTCTTTCACGTTGTTGAACACCTTTTTTCGTCTGGATGTTATGCAGCCATTTAAAACCATTCAAGTTTATGGCTGGGCCGCGCTCCCCAACATCCCCTGTCACGGCCCAGCTCATTTTGCAAAGTTGAGGAGTTATTTCGTTTTGATGTTATGCAGATTGTCAACAACGTTCAAATCAACGGCTGGTCGTGCTCCACCAAACACGATCCAGCTGATTTCACGGTGTCAAACAATTTTCTCGTCTGGGTGGTATGAAGCTTTTTAAAAACATTCGAATTGATGGCTGGGCCGTGTTCCCCCAAACACGGCCCAGTTCTATTCACGGTGTTGAAGAACCTTTTCGTCTGGATGTTATGCAGCCATTTAAAAACTTCTAAGTTTATGATTTAGCTGCGTTCCCCAACATTTTTTGCCACGGCTCAGCTCGTTTCGCGGCGTTGAACACTTTTTTCGTAGTGATGTTATGCAGATTGTCAACAACGTTCAATTCAACGGCTGGTCGTGCTCTTCCAAACACGATCGAGCTCATTTCACTGTGTTCAACATTCTTTTCGTTTAGATGGTATGAAGTTTTTCAAAAACATTTAAAGTTATGGCTGGGCCGTGTTCCCCCAAACACGGCCCAGTTCTAATCAAAGTGTTAAAAAACTTTTTCGCTTGAAAGTTTTGCAACCGCATAAAAACATTCAGAATTATGGCTGGGCCGCGCTCCCCAACATCCCCTGTCACGGCCCAGCTCGATTCACGCGTTGAAAAACTTTTTCGTCGTGAAGTCACGCAGACTGTCAACAACGTTCAAATCAACGGCTGGTCGTGCTCCTCCAAACACGATCCAGCTCATTTCACTGTGTTGAAAACAATCTTCTCGTCGGGACGGTATGAAGCTTTTTAAAAACATTCAAAGTTGTGGTCGGGTCGTGCTCCCCCAAACACAGCCCATTTTCTTTGACGGTGTGGAAAAACCTTTTCATTTCCATGTTATGCACACGTTTAAAACCATTCAAATTTATGGCTGGGCCGTGTTCCCGAACATCCCCTGTCACGGCCCAGCTCATTTCGCAGCGTTAAAGATCCTTTTCGTGGTGACGTTATGGACACTTACAACAACGTTCAACAGAACGGCTGGTCGTGCTCCTCCAAACAAGATCCAACACATTTCACGGTGCTCAACAATCTTTTCGTCTAGATGGTATGGAGCTTTTCACAAACAATCAAGTTTATGGCTGGGCCGTGCTCCCCCAAACACGGCCCAGTTTCTTTCACGGTGTTAAAAAACTTTCTTGTCTGGATGTGATCAAGCCATTCAAAACCGTTTAAAGTGATGAGTGGGCTGCGCTCCCCAAAAACTCTTGTCACGGACCAGCTCAAATCGCGGCGTTCAAGAAGTTTTTCGTGGTGGTATTATGCAGATTGTCAACAACGTTCAAATCAACGGCTGGTCGTGCTCCCCCAAACACGATCCAGCTCATTTCACGGTGTTAAAACATTTTCCCGTCTGGATGGTATGAAGCTTTTCAGAAACACTCAAATCGATGGCTGGGCTGTGCTCCCCCAAACACGGCCCAGTTCCTTTCACGGTGTTGAAAAACTTTTTTGTCTGGATGTTTTGCAGCAGTTTAATACCATTCAAGTTTATGGCTGGGCCGCGCTCCCCAACATCCCCTGTCACGGCCCAGCTCTCTTCGCGGCGTTGAGGAATCATTTCGTTCTGATGTTATGCAGATTGTCAACAACGTTCAAATCAACGGCTGGTCGTGCTCCCCCAAACACGATCCAGCTCATTTCACGGTGTTAAAGCATTTTCTCGTCTGGATGATATGAAGCTTTTCAAGAACATGGCCGGTTCCTTTCTTTTCACGGTGTTGAAAAATCATTTCTTTTCACGGTGTTGAAAAATCTTTTCGTTTGATGTTATGCCCAGTTCCTTTCACGGTGTTGAAAAATCTTTTCGTTTGATGTTATACAAATTGTCAAAAACGTTCGATTGAACAGTTGGTCGTGCTCCCCCAAACACGGGTCAGCTCATTTCACGGTGTTGAAGCATTTGTTCGTCTGGACCGTATGAAGCTTTTCAAATACCATCAAATTTCCGGCTGGGCCGTTCATAATTCAGCACGGCCCAGTGCTTTTCAACGGTGTTAAAGATCCTTTTCGTCTGGATAATTTGCAGCCATTTAAAACCATTCAAGTTTATGGCTGGGCCGCGCTCCCCAACATCCCCTGTCACGGCCCAGCTCATTTGGCGGCGTTGAAGAATCTTTTTGTATTGAAGTTATGCAGATTGTCAACAACGTTCAAATCAACGGCTGGTCGTGCTCCCCCAAACACGATCCAGCTCATTTCACGGTGTTAAAGCATTTTCTCGTCTGGATGGTATGAAGCTTTTCAAAAACATTCAAAGATATGGTCGGACCGTGTTCTGCCAGACACGGCCCAGTTCGTTTTAAAGTGTTGATCAACCTTTTCGTCCAGATGTTATGCACACGTTTAAAAACTTTTAAGATTTTGGCTGGGCCGCGCTCCCCAACAACTTCTGTCACGGCCCAGCTCATTTCGTGGTGTTAAAAGTCTTATTGTTTTGATGTTAAGCAGATATTTAACAACGTTTAAATCAACAGCTGGTCGTGCTCCCCCAAACACGATCCAGTTCATTTCACGGAGTTAAAGCATTTTCTCGTCTGGATGTTATTAGGTTTTTCAAATACCATCAAATTTATGGCTGGACCGTGCTCTCCCAAACACGGCCCAGTTTCTTTCACGGTGTTGAACAACTTTTTTTGTCTGGATGTTATGCAACCATTTAAAAACCATTCAAGTTTATGGCTGGGCCGCGCTCCCCAACATCCCCTGTCGCGGCCCAGCTGATTTTGTGGCGTTGAAGAATGTTTTCGTCGTGATGTTATGCAGATTGTCAACAACGGTTAAATGAAAGGCTGGTCGTGCTCCCCCAAACACGGTCCAGTTTTTTTCACAGTGTTAAAGCATTTTCTCGTCTAGATGGTATGAAACTTTTCAAAAACGATCAAGTAAATGCCTGGGGACTGCTCCCCCAAACACGGCCCAGTTTCTTTCACGGTGTTGAACAACTTTTTTTGTCTGGATGTTATGCAGCCATTTAAAACCATTCAAGTTTATGGCTGGGCCGCGCTCCCCAACATCCCCTGTCACGGCCCAGCTCATTTCCCGGCGTTGAAAAGTCTTTCTGTAGTGAAGTTATGCAGATTGTCAACAACCTTCAAATCAACGGCTGGTCGTGCTCCCCCAAACACGATCGAGCTCATTTCACGGTGTTAAAGCAATTTCCCGTCTGGATGGTATGAAGCTTTTCAAGAACATTCAAAGATATGGTCGGACCGTGCTCTGCCAGACACGGCCCAGTTCGTTTTAAGGTGTTGATCAACCTTTTCGTCGGGATGTTATGCAGCCGTTTAAAAACTTCCAAGTTTTTTGCTGGGCCGCGCTCCCCAACATCCCCTGTCACGGCCCAGCTTATTTCGCGGCGAGAGAGATGCTTTTCGTTTTGATGCTTAGCAGACTTTCAACAACGTTTAAATGAATGGCTCGTCGTGCTTCCCCAAACACGATCCAGCTCATTTCACGGTGTTAAAGCATTTTCTCGTCTGGATGGTATGAAAGTTTTCAGAATAATTCAAAGTTATGGCTGGGCCGTGCTCCCCCAAACACGGCCCAGTTCCTTTCACAGTCTTGAAGAACTTTTTGGTCCAGATGTTATGCAGCCATTTAAAACCATTCAAGTTTATGGCTGCGCCGCGCTCCCCAACATCCTCTGTCACGGCCCAGCTAAACTCGCAGAGTTGAATAAATTTTTCGTCGTGATGTTATGCAGATTGTCAACAACGTTCAAATCAACGGCTGGTCGTGCTTCTTCAAACACGATGCAGTTCATTTCACGGTGTTAAAGCATTTCTCGTCTGGATGGTATGAAACTTTTCAGAAACATTCAATTTTATAGCTGGATTCTGCTCTCCAAAACACGGTTCAGTTCTTTTCACGGTGTTGAAGAACTTTTTTTCGTCTGGATGTTAATCAGCTATTTAAAACCATTCAAGTTTATGGCTGGGTCGTGCTCCCCAACATCTCTTGTCACGGCCCAGCTCATTTCACGGCGTTGAAAAATCATTTCGTTTTGATGCTATGCAGACTGTCAACAACGTTCAAATGACGGCTGGTCGTGCTTCCCAAAACACGATCCAGCTCATTTCACGGTGTCAAACAATTTTCTTGTTTGGATGGTAGGAAACTTTTCAAAAACATTCGATTTTATGGCTGGGCCGTGCTCCCCCAAACACGGCCCAGCTCTTTTCACAATGTTAAAGAACCTTTTTGTCTGGATGTTATGCATACGTTTAAAACCATTCAAGTTTATGGCTGGGCCGCGCTCCTCAACATCCCCTGTCACGGCCCAGCTCATTTCGCGGCGTTGAAGAATCTTTTTGTAGTGAAGTTATGCAGATTGTCAACAACGTTCAAATCAACGGCTGGTCGTGCTCCCCCAAACACGATCCAGTTCATTTCACGGTGTTAAAGCATTTTCTCGTCTGGATGGTATGAAGCTTTTCAAAAACATTCAAAGATGTGGTCGGACCGTGCTCTGCCAGACACGGCCCAGTTCGTTTTAAGGTGTTGATCAACCTTTTCGTCGAGATGTTATGCACACGTTTAAAAACTTTTAAGTGTTTGGCTGGGCCGCGCTCCCCAACATCCCCTGTCACGGCCCAGCTCATTTCGTGGTGTTGAAAATTCATTTCGTTTTGATGTTATGCAGATATTTAACAACGTTTAAATCAACGGCTGGTCGTGCTCCCCCAAACACGATCCAGCTCATTTCACGGTGTCAAACACTTTTCTCGTTTGGATGGTATGAAGCTTTTCAAAAACATTCGATTTTGTGGCTGGGCCGTGCTCCCCCAAACACGGCCTAAATCTTTTCACGGTGTTGAAGAACTTTTTCGTCTGGATGTTATGCACACGTTTAAAACCATTCAAGTTTATGGCTGGTCCGCGCTCCTCAACATCCTCTGTCACGGCCCAGCTCATTCCGCGGCGTTGAAGAATGTTTTCGTCGTGATGTTATGCAGATTGTCAACAACGGTTAAATGAACGGCTGGTCGTGCTCCCCCAAACACGGTCCAGTTTTTTTCACAGTGTTAAAGCATTTTCTCGTCTGGATGGTATGAAGCTTTTCAAAAACGATCAAGTTAATGCCTGGGGACTGCTCCCCAAAACACGGCCCAGTTTCTTTCACGGTGTTGAACAACTTCTTTCGTCTGGATGTTATGCAGTCATTTAAAACCGTTCAATTTTATGGTTGGGCCGCGCTCCCAAACATCCCCTGTCACGGCCCAGCTCATTTCGCGGCGTTGAGGAGTCTTTCGTTTTATGCAAATTGTCAACAACGTTCAAATCGAAAATGGGTCGTGTTCCCCCAAACACGGTCCAGCTCATTTCACGGTGTTGAAAATTGTTTTCGTCTGGATGGTATGAAGCTTTTCAAAAACATTCGATTTAATGGCTGGGCCGTGCTCCCCCAAACACGGCCCAGTTCCTTCCACGTTGTTGAAGAACCTTTTCGTCTGGATGTTATGCACACGTTTAAAACCATTCAAGTTTATGGCTGGGCCGTGTTCCCCAACATCTTCTGTCACGGCCCAGCTCATTTCGCGGCGTTGAAGTATTTTTTTGAAATGATGTTATGCAGGTTGTCAACAACGTTCGATTGAACAGTTGGTCGTGTTCCCCCAAACACGGTTCAGCTCATTTCACGGTGTTGAAGCATTTGTTCGTCTGGATCGTATGAAGCTTTTCAAATACCATCAAATTTCCGGCTGGGCCGTCTTTATTTCAGCACGGCCCAGTGCTTTTCACGGTGTTAAAGATCCTTTTCGTCTGGATAATTTGCAGTCATTTAAAACCATTTATGTTTATGGCTGGGCCGCGCTCCCCAACATCCCCTGTCACGACCCAGCTCATTTCGCGGCGTTGAGTAACTTTTTCGTCGTGATGTTATGCAGATTGTCAACAACCTTCAAATCAACGGCTGGTCGTGCTCCCCCAAACACGATCCAGCTCATTTCATGGAGTTAAAGCATTTTCCCGTCTGGATGGTCATAAGCTTTTCAAATACCATCAAATTTATGGCTGGGCCGTGCTCCCCCAAACACGGCCCAGTTTCTTTCACGGTGTTGAACACATTTTTTTGTCTGGATGTCATGCAGCCATTTAAAAACCATTCAAGTTTATGGCTGGGCCGCGCTCCCCAACATCCCCTGTCACGGCCCAGCTCATTTCGTGGCGTTGAGAAGTCATTTCGGTTTGATGTTATGTAGATTGTCAACAACGTTCGAATCAACGACTGGTCGTGCTCCCCCAAACACGATCCAGCTAATTTCACGGTGTCAAACAATTTTCTCGTTTGGATGGTAAAAAACTCTTCAAAAACATTCGATTTTATGGCTGGGCCGTGCTCCCCCAAACACGGTCCAGTTCCTTTCACAATGTTAAAGAACCTTTTTGTCTCGATGTTATGCACACGTTTAAAACCATTCAAGTTTATGGCTGGGCCGCGTTCCCCAACATCCCCTGTCACGGCCCAGCTCATTTCGCGGCGTTGAAGATGCTTTTTGTAGTGAAGTTATGCAGATTGTCAACAACCTTCTAATCAACGGCTGTTCGTGCTCCCCCAAACACGATCCAGCTCATTTCACGGTGTTAAAGCAATTTCCCGTCTGGATGGTATGAAGCTTTTCAAAAACAATCAAAGATATGGTCGGACCGTGCTCTGCCAGACACGGCCCAGTTCGTTTTAAGGTGTTGATCAACTTTTTCGTTTGGATGTTATGCAGCCGTTTAAAAACTTCCAAGTTTTTGGCTGGGCCGCGCTCCCCAACATCCCCTGTCACGGCCCAGCTCATTTCGTGGCGTTGAAAATTCATTTCGTTTTGATGTTATGCATATATTTAACAACGTTTAAATCAACGGCTGGTCGTGCTCCCCCAAACGCGGTCCAGCTCATTTCACGGTGTCGAAAACAATTTCTCGTCTGGATGGTATGAAACTTTTCAAAAACATTCGAAGTTATGGCGGGGCTGTGCTCCCCCAAACACGGCCCAGTTCCTTTCACGGTGTTGAAGAACCTTTTCGTCTGGATGTTATGCAGCCATTTAAAAAATTTTGAGTTCATGATTGGGCTGCGTTCCCCAACATTTTTTGCCACGGCTCAGCTCGTTTCGCGGCGTTGAACAGTTTTTTTGTAGTGATGTTATGCAGACTTTCAAAAACGTTCAGTTGAACGCCTGGTCGTGTTTTCTCAAACACGATCCAACTCATTTCACGGTGTTGAAACAGTTTTTCGTTTAGATGGTATGAAGCTTTTTAAAAACATTCAAAGTTATGGCTGGGCCGTGCTCCCCCAAACACAGCCCAGTTTTTTTCACGGTGTTGAAAATGTTTTTTCGTCCAGATGTTATGACGCCATTTCAAAAGATTCAAGTTTATGGCTGGGCCGCGCTCCCCAACATCCCCTGTCACGGCCCAGCTCATTTCGCGGCGAAGAAGAATGTTTTCGTCGTGATGTTTTGCAGATTGTCAACAACGGTTAAATGAACGGCTGGTCGTGCTCCCCCAAACACGGTCCAGCTTTTTTCACAGTGTTAAAGCATTTTCTCGTCTGGATGGTATGAAACTTTTCAAAAACGATCAAGTTAATGCCTGGGGACTGCTCCCCCAAACACGGCCCAGTTTCTTTCACGTTGTTGAACAACTTTTTTCGTCTGGATGTTATGCAGCCATTTAAAACCATTCAAGTTGATGGCTGGGCCGCGCTCCCCAACATCCCCTGTCACGGCCCAGCTCATTTTGCAAAGTTGAGGAGTTATTTCGTTTTGATGTTATGCAGATTGTCAACAACGTTTAAATCAACGGCTGGTCGTGCTCCACCAAACACGATCCAGCTGATTTCACGGTGTCAAACAATTTCCTCGTCTGGGTCGTATGAAGCTTTTTAAAAACATTCGAATTGATGGCTGGGCCGTGCTCCCCCAAACACGGCCCAGTTCTTTTCACGGTGTTGAAGAACCTTCTTGTCTGGATGTTATGCAGCCATTCAAAAACTTCTAAGTTTATGATTTGGCTGCGTTCCCCAACATTTTTTGCCACGGCTAAACTCGTTTCGCGACGTTGAACACTTTTTTCGTAGTGATGTTATGCAGATTGTCAACAACGTTCAATTCAACGGCTGGTCGTGCTCTTCCAAACACGATCGAGCTCATTTCACGGTGTTCAACATTCTTTTCGTTTAGACGGTATGAAGTTTTTCAAAAACATTTAAAGTTATAGCTGGGCCGTGTTCCCCCAAACACGGCCCAGTTCTAATCAAAGTGTTAAAAAACTTTTTCGTTTGAATATTTTGCAACCGCATAAAAACATTCAAAATTATGGCTGGGCCGCGCTCCCCAACATCCCCTGTCACGGCCCAGCTCGATTCACGCGTTGAAAAACTTTTTCGTCGTGAAGTCACGCAGACTGTCAACAACGTTCAAATCAACGGCTGGTCGTGCTCCTCCAAACACGATCCAGCTCATTTCACTGTGTTGAAAACAATCTTCTCGTCGGGACGGTATGAAGCTTTTTAAAAACATTCAAAGTTGTGGTCGGGTCGTGCTCCCCCAAACACAGCCCATTTTCTTTGACGGTGTGGAAAAACTTTTTCGTTTCCATGTTATGCACACGTTTAAAACCATTCAAATTTATGACTGGGCCGCGTTCCCCAACATCCCCTGTCACGGCCCAGCTCATTTCGCAGCGTTAAAGATCCTTTTCGTGGTGACGTTTAGGACACTTACAACAACGTTCAACAGAACGGCTGGTCGTGCTCCTCCAAACAAGATCCAACTCATTTCACGGTGCTCAACAATCTTTTCGTCTAGATGGTATGGAGCTTTTCACAAACAATCAAGTTTATGGCTGGGCCGTGCTCCCCCAAACACGGCCCAGTTTCTTTCACGGTGTTAAAAAACTTTCTTGTCTGGATGTGAGTAAGCCATTCAAAACCGTTTAAGTTGATGAGTGGGCTGCGCTCCCCAAAATCTCTTGTCACGGATCAGCTCAAATCGCGGCGTTCAAGAAGTTTTTCGTAGTGGTATTATGCAGATTGTCAACAACGTTCAAATCAACGGCTGGTCGTGCTCCCCCAAACACGATCCAGCTCATTTCACGGTGTTAAAACATTTTCCCGTCTGGATGGTATGAAGCTTTTCAGAAATACTCAAATCGATGGCTGGGCTGTGCTCCCCCAAACACGGCCCAGTTCCTTTCACGGTGTTGAAAAACTTTTTTGTCTGGATGTTTTGCAGCAATTTACTACCATTCAAGTTTATGGCTGGGCCGCGCTCCCCAACATCCCCTGTCACGGCCCAGCTCTTTTCGCGGCGTTGAGGAATCATTTCGTTCTGATGTTATGCAGATTGTCAACAACGTTCAAATCAACGGCTGGTCGTGCTTCCCCAAACACGATCCAGCTCATTTCACGGTGTTAAAGCATTTTCTCGTCATGATGGCATGAAACTCTTCAGCAACATTCGAAGTGATGGCTGGGCCGTGCTCCCCCAAACACGGCCCAGCTCTTTTCACGTTGTTGAAGAACCTTTTCGTCTGGATATTACGCACACGTTTAATACCATTCAAGTTTATCGCTGGGCCGCGCTCCCCAACATCCCTTGTCACGGCCCAGCTCATTTCGCGGCGAGAAAGATGCTTTTCGTTTTGATGCTTTGCAGACTTTCAACAACGTTTAAATGAATCGCTCGTCGTGCTCCCCCAAACACGATCCAGCTCATTTCACGGTGTTAAAGCATTTTCTCGCCTGGATGGTTCGAAAGTTTTCAGAATATTTCAAAGTTATTGCTGGGCCGTGATCCCTCAAACACGGCCCAGTTCCTTTCACAGTCTTGAAGAACTTTTTCGTCCAGATGTTATGCAGCCATTTAAAACCATTCAAGTTTATAGCTGGGCCGCGCTCCCCAACATCCCTTGTCACGGCCCAGCTAAATTCGCAGAGTTGAATAACTTTTTCGTCGTGATGTTATGCAGATTGTCAACAACGTTCAAATTAACGGCTGGTCGTGCTTCTTCAAACACGATGCAGCTCATTTCACGGTGTTAAATCATTTCTCGTCTGGATGGTATGAAGCTTTTCAGAAACATTCAATTTTATGGCTGGGCCGTGCTCCCCCAAACACGGGTTAGTTCTTTTCACGGTGTTAAAGAACTTTTTTTCGTTTGGATGTTATGCACCTATTTAAAAACCATTCAAATTTACGGCTGGGCCGTGCTCCCCAACATCCCCTGTCACGGCCCAGCTCATTTCACGGCGTTGAAGAATCATTTCGTTTTGATGTTATGCAGATTGTCAACAACGTTTAAATCAACGGCTAGTCGTGCTTCCCCAAACACGATCCAGCTCATTTCACGGTGTCAAACATTTTTCTCGTTTGGATAGTAGGAAACTCTTCAAAAACATTCGATTTTATGGCGGGGCCGTGCTCCCCCAAACACGGCCCAGTTCCTTTCACAGTCTTGAAGAACTTTTTGGTCCAGATGTTATGCAGCCATTTAAAACCATTCAAGTTGATGGCTGCGCCGCGCTCCCCAACATCCCCTGTCACGGCCCAGCTAAACTCGCAGAGTTGAATAACCTTTTCGTCGTGATGTTATGCAGATTGTCAACAACGTTCATATCTACGGCTGGTCGTGCTTCTTCAAACACGATGCAGCTCATTTCACGGTGTTAAAACATTTCTCGTCTGGATGGTATGAAGCTTTTCAAAGACATTCAATTTTATGGCTGGATTCTGCTCCCCAAAACACGGTTCAGTTCTTTTCACGAGGTTGAAGAACTTTTTTTCGTCTGGATGTTATGCAGCTATTTAAAACCATTCAAGTTTGTGGCTGGGCCGTGCTCCCCAACATCCCCTGTCACGGCCCAGCTCATTTCACGGCGTTGAGAAGTCATTTCGTTTTGATGTTATGCAGACTGTCAACAACGTTCAAATCAACGGCTGGTCGTGCTTCCCCAAACACGATCCAGCTCATTTCACGGTGTTAAAGCATTTTCTCGTCTGGATGGTATGAAGTTTTTTAAAAACGATCAAGTAAATGCCTGGGGACTGCTCCCCCAAACACGGCCCAGTTCCTTTCACAGTTTTGAAAAACTTTTTCGTCCAGATGTTATGCAACCATTTAAAACCATTCAAGTTTATGGCTGCGCCGCGCTCCCCAATATCCCCTGTCACGGCCCAGCTAAATTCGCGGAGTTGAATAACCTTTTCGTCGTGATCTTATGCAGGTTGTCAACAACCTTCAAATCAACGGCTGGTCGTGCTCCCCCAAACACGATCCAGCTCATTTCACGGTGTCAAACAATTTTCTCGTTTGGATGGTAGGAAACTCTTCAAAAACATTCGATTTTATGGCTGGGCCGTGCTCCCCCAAACACGGCCCAGTTCCTTTCACAATGTTAAAGAACCTTTTTGTCTGGATTTTATGCAGCTATTTAAAACCATTCAAGTTTATGGCTGGGCCGCGCTCCCCAACATCCCCTGTCACGGCCCAGCTCATTTCGCGGAGTTGAAAAATCTTTTTGTAGTGAAGTTATGCAGATTGTCAACAACCTTCAAATCAACGGCTGGTCGTGCTCCCCCAAACACGATCGAGCTCATTTCACGGTGTTAAAGCATTTTCTCGTCTGGATGGTATGATACTTTTCAAAAACATTCAAAGATATGGTCGGACCGTGTTCTGCCAGACACGGCCCAATTCGTTTTAAGGTGTTGATCAACTTTTTCGTCGGGATGTTATGCAGCCGTTTAAAAACTTCCAAGTTTTTGGCTGGGCCGCGCTCCCCAACATCCCTTGTCACGGCCTAGCTCATTTCGTGGCGTTGAAAAGTCATTTCGTTTTGATGTTATGCAGATATTTAACAACGTTTAAATCAACGGCTGGTCGTGCTCCACCAAACACGGTCCAGCTCATTTCACTGGGTCAAAAAGAATTTTTCGTCTGGATGGTATGAAGTTTTTCAAAACCACTCAACTTTATGGCTGGGCCGTGCTCCCCCATTTGCGGCCCAGTTTCTTTCACGGTGTTTAAGAACTTTTTCGTCTGGATGTTATGCAGCCAGTTAAAACCGTTCAAGTTTATGGCTGGACCGTGCTCCCCAACATCCCCTGTCACGGCCCAGCTCATTTCGCGGCGTTGAAGAGTCTTTCGTTTTATGCAGATTGTCAACAACGTTCAAATCAAAAGCAAGTCGTGCTCCTCCAAACACGGTCCAGCTCATTTCACGGTGTTGAAAACTATTTTCGTCTGGATGGTGTTAAGCTTTTCAAAAACACTCGATTTTATGGCTGGGCCATGCTCCCCCAAACACGGCCCAGTTCCTTTCACGGTGTTGAAGAATCTTTTCGTTTGATGTTATGCAGATTGTCAAAAACGTTCGATTGAACAGTTGGTCGTGCTCCCCCAAACACGATCCAGCTCAATTCACGGTGTTGAAGCGTTTGTTTGTCTGGATGGTATGAAGCTTTTCAAATACCATCAAATTTCCGGCTGGGCCGTTCTTATTTCAGCACGGCCCAGTGCTTTTCACGGTGTTAAAGATCCTTTTCGTCTGGATAATTTGCAGCCATTTAAAACCATTCAAGTTTATGGCTGGGCCGCGCTCCCCAACATCCCCTGTCACGACCCAGCTCATTTCGCGGCGTTGAGTAATTTTTTCGTCGTGATGTTATGCAGATTGCCAACAACGTTCAAATCAACGGCTGGTCGTGCTCCCCCAAACACGATCCAGCTCATTTCACGAAGTTAAAGCATTTTCTCGTCTGGATGTTATTAGGCTTATCAAATACCATCAAATTTATGGCTGGGCCGTGCTCCCCCAAACACGGCCCAGTTCCTTTCACGGTGTTGAAGAACTTTTTTTGTCTGGATGTTACGCAGCCATTTAAAAACCATTCAAGTTGATGGTTGGGCCGCGCTCCCCAACATCCCTTGTCACGGCCCAGCTGATTTTGCGGCGTTGAAGAATGTTTTCGTCGTGATGTTATGCAGATTGTCAACAACGGTTAAATGAACGGCTGGTCGTGCTTCCCCAAACACGGTCCAGTTTTTTTCACAATGTTAAAGCATTTTCTCGTCTGGATGGTACGAAGCTTTTCAAAAGCGATCAAGTAAATGCCTGGGGACTGCTCCCCCAAACACGACCCAGTTTCTTTCACGGTGTTGAACAACTTCTTTCGTCTGGATGTTATGCAGCCGTTTAAAACCATTCAAGTTTATGGCTGGGCCGCGCTCCCCAACATCCCCTGTCACGGCCCAGCTCATTTCGCTGTGTTGAGAAGTCATTTCGTTTTGATGTTATGTAGATTGTCAACAACGTTCAAATCAACGGCTGGTCGTGCTCCCCCAAACACGATCCAGTTCATTTCACGGTGTCAAACAATTTTCTCGTCTGGATGGTATGAAGCTTTTCAAAAACATTCGATTTTATGGCTGGGCCGTGCTCCCCCAAACACGGCCCAGTTCCTTTCACGGTGTTGAAGAACCTTTTCGTCTGGATGTTATGCACACGTTTAAAACCATTCAAGTTTATGGCTGGGCCGCTTTCCAACATCCCCTGTCACGGCACAGCTCATTTCGAGACGTTGAAGAATCTTTTTGTAGTGAAGTTATGCAGATTGTCAACAACCTTCAAATGAACGGCTGGTCGTGCTCCCCCAAACACGATCCAGCTCATTTCACGGTGTTAAAGCTTTTTCCCGTCTGGATGGTATGAAGCTTTTCAAAAAACATTCAAAGATATGGTCGGACCGTGCTCTGCCAGACACGGCCCAGTTCGTTTTAAGGTGTTGATCAACCTTTTCGTCGGGATGTTATGCAGCCGTTTAGAAACTTCCAAGTATTTGGCTGGGCCGCGCTCCCCAACATCCCCTGTCACGGCCCAGCTCATTTCGTGGCGTTAAAAAATCATTTCGTTTTGATGTTATGCATATATTTAACAACGTTTAAATCAACGGCTGGTCGTGTTCCCCCAAACACGATCCAGCTCATTTTACGATGCCGAAAACAATTTCTCGTCTGGATGGTATGAAGCTTTTCAAAAACATTCGATTTGATGACTGGGCCCTGCTCCCCCAAACACGGCCCAGTTCCTTTCAAGGTGTTGGAGAACTTTTTCGTCTGGATGTTATGCACACGTTTAAAACCATTCAAGTTTATGGCTGGACCGCGCTCCCCAACATCCCCTGTCACGGCCCAGCTCATTTCGCGGAGTTGAAGAATCTTTTTGCAGTGAAGTTATGCAGATTGTCAACAACCTTCAAATCAACGGCTGGTCGTGCTCCCCCAAACACGATCCAGCTCATTTCACGGTGTTAAAGCATTTTCCCGTCTGGATGGTATGAAGCTTTTCAAAAACATTCAAAGATCTGGTCGGACCGTGCTCTGCCAGACACGGCCCAGTTCGTTTTAAGGTGTTGATCAACCTTTTCGTCGGGATGTTATACAGCCGTTTAAAAACTTCCAAGTTTTTTGCTGGGCCGCGCTCCCCAACATCCCCTCTCACGGCCCAGCTCATTTCGCGGCGAGAAAGATGCGTTTCGTTTTGATGCTTTGCAGATTTTCAACAACGTTTAAAAGAATGGCTCGTCGTGCTCCTCCAAACACGATCCAGCTCATTTCACGGTGTTAAAGCTTTTTCTCGTCTGGATGGTATGAAAGTTTTCAGAATAATTCAAAGTTATGGCTTGGCCGTGCTCCCCCAAACACAGCCCAGTTCCTTTCACAGTCTTGAAAAACTTTTTCGTCCAGATGTTATGCAGCCATTTAAAACCATTCAAGTTTGTGGCTGGGCCGTG
Organism: Trididemnum miniatum; assembly: GCA_964006365.1. Classification (NCBI taxonomy): domain Eukaryota; kingdom Metazoa; phylum Chordata; class Ascidiacea; order Aplousobranchia; family Didemnidae; genus Trididemnum; species Trididemnum miniatum. The sequence goes on along the minus strand of OZ023235.1, from coordinate 17,761,838 downwards.
CTCCCCAACATCCCCTGTCACGTCCCAGCTCATTTCACGGCGTTGAAGAATCATTTCGTTTGGATGTTATGCAGATTGTCAACAACGTTCAAATGAACGGCTGGTCGTGCTCCCCCAAACACGATCCAGCTCATTTCACGGTGTCAAAAATTTCTCATTTGGATGGTAGGAAACTCTTCAAAAACATTCGAATTTATGGCTGGGCCGTGCTCCCCCAATTACGGCCCAGTTCCTTTCACAATGTTAAAGAACCTTTTCGTCTGGAGGTTATGCACACGTTTAAAACTATTCAAGTTGATGGCTGGGCCGCGCTCCCCAACATCCTCTGTCACGGCCCAGCTCATTTCGCGGCGTTGAAGAATCTTTTTGTAGTGAAGTTATGCAGATTGTCAACAACCTTCAAATCAACGGCTGGTCGTGCTCCCCCAAACACGATCCAGCTCATCTCACGGTGTTAAAGCATTTTCTCGTCTGGATGGTATGAAGCTTTTCAAAAACATTCAAAGTAATGGCCGGACCGTGCTCGGCCAGACACGGCCCAGTTCGTTTTAAAGTGTTGATCAACCTTCTCGTCGAGATGTTATGCACACGTTTAAAAACTTTTAAGATTTTGGCTGGGCCGCGCTCCCCAACATCCCCTGTCACGGCCCAGCTCAATTCGTGGTGTTGAAAAGTCATTTCGTTTTGATGTTATGCAGATATTTAACAACGTTTAAATCAACGGCTGGTCGTGCTCCCCCAAACACGGTCCAGTTCATTTCACGGAGTTAAAGCATTTTCTCGTCTGGATGTTATTAGGTTTTTTAAATACCATCAAATTTATGGCTGGACCGTGCTCCCCCAAACACGGCCCAGCTTCTTTCACGGTGTTGAACAACTTTTTCTGTCTGGATGTTATGCAGCCATTCAAAAACCATTCAAGTTTATGGCTGGGCCGCGCTCCCCAACATCCCCTGTCACGGCCCAGCTCATTTCGTGGTGTTGAAAAGTCCTTTCGTTTTGATGTTATGCAGATTGTCAACAACGTTTAAATCAACGGCTGGTCGTGCTCCCCCAAACACGATCCAGTTCATTTCACGGAGTTAAAGCATTTTCTCGTCTGGATGTTATTAGGTTTTTCAAATACCATCAAATTTATGGCTGGACCGTGCTCCCACAAACACGGCCCAGTTTTTTTCACGGTGTTGAACAACTTTTTTTGTCTGGATGTTATGCAGCCATTTAAAAACCATTCAAGTTTATGGCTGGGCCGCGCTCCCCAACATCCCCTGTCGCGGCCCAGCTGATTTTGCGGCGTTGAAGAATGTTTTCGTCGTGATGTTATGCAGATTGTCAACAACGGTTAAATGAACAGCTGGTCGTGCTTCCTTAAACACGGTCCAGTTTTTTTCACAGTGTTAAAGCATTTTTTCGTCTGGATGGTATGAAGCTTTTCAAAAACGATCAAGTAAATGCCTGGGGACTGCTCCCCCAAACACGGCCCAGTTCCTTTCACGGTGTTGAACAACTTTTTTCGTCTGGATGTTATGCAGCCATTTAAAACCATTCAAGTTTATAACTGGGCCGCGCTCCCCAACATCCCCTGTCACGGCCCAGCTTATTTCGCGGCGTTGAAGAGTTTTTTTGTAGTGAAGTTATGCAGATTGTCAACAACCTTCAAATCAACGGCTGGTCGTGCTCCCCCAAACACGATCCAGCCCTATTCACGGTGTTAAAGCATTTTCCCGTCTGGATGGTATGAAGCTTTTCAAGAACATTCAAAGATATGGTCGGACCGTGCTCTGCCAGACACGGCCCAGTTCGTTTTAAGGTGTTGATCAACCTTTTCGTCGGGATGTTATGCAGCCGTTTAAAAACTTCCAAGTTTTTTGCTGGGCCGCGCTCCCCAACATCCCCTGTCACGGCCCAGCTCATTTCGCGGCGAGAAAAATGCTTTTCGTTTTGATGCTTAGCAGACTTTCAACAACGTTTAAATGAATGGCTCGTCGTGCTCCCCCAAACACGATCCAGCTCATTTCACGGTGTTAAAGCATTTTCTCGTCTGGATGGTATGAAAGTTTTCAGAATAATTCAAAGTTATGGCTGGGCCGTGCTCCCCCAAACACGGCCCAGTTCCTTTCTCAGTCTTGAAGAACTTTTTCGTCCCGATGTTATGCAGCCATTTAAAACCATTCAAGTTTATGGCTGGGGCTCTCCCCAACATCCCCTGTCACGGCCCAGCTAAACTCGCAGAGTTGAATAACCTTTTCGTCGTGATGTTAAGCAGATTGTCAACAACGTTCAAATCAACGGTTGGTCGTGCTTCTTCAAACACGACGCAGCTCATTTCACGGTGTTAAAGTATTTCTTGTCTGGATGGTATGAAGCTTTTCAGAAACATTCAATTTTATGGCTGGGCCCTGCTCCCCAAACACGGTTCAGTTCTTTTCACGGTGTTGAAGAACTTTTTTTCGTCTGGATGTTATGCAGCTATTTAAAACCATTCAAGTTTGTGGCTGGGCCGCTTCCCAACATCCCCTGTCACGGCCCAGCTCATTTCACGGCGTTGAAGAATCATTTCGTTTTGATGTTATGCAGACTGTCAACAACGTTCAAATCAACGGCTGGTCGTGTTTCCCAAAACACGATCCAGCTCATTTCACGGTGTCAAACAATTTTCTCGTTTGAATAGTAGGAAACTCTTCAAAAACATTCGAATTTATGGCTGGGCCGTGCTCCCCCAAACACGGCCCAGTTCCTTTCACAAAGTTAAAGAACCTTTTTGTCTGGATGTTATGCACACGTTTAAAACCATTCAAGTTTATGGCTGGGCCGCGCTCCCCAACATTTTCTGTCACGGCCCAGCTCATTTCGCGGAGTTGAAGAATCTTTTTGTAGTGAAGTTATGCAGATTGTCAACAACCTTCAAATCAACGGCTGGTCGTGCTCCCCCAAACACGGTCCAGCTCATTTCACGGTGTCGAAAACAATTTCTCGTCTGGATGGTATGAAGCTTTTCAAAACCACTCAAATTTCTGGCTGGGCCGTGCTCCCCCAATTGCGGCCCAGTTCTTTTCACGGTGTTGAAAAACTTTTTCGTCTGGATGTTATGCAGCCGTTAAAAACCGTTCAAGTTTAAGGCTGGGCCGCGCTCCCCAACATCCCCTGTCACGGCCCAGCCCATTTTGCGGGGTTGAAGAGTCTTTCGTTTTATGCAGATTGTCAACAACGTTCAAATCAAAAGCGGGTCGTGCTCCCCAAAACACGGTCCAGCTCATTTCACGGTGTTAAAAACTATTTTCGTCTGCATGGTATTAGGCTTTTCAAAAACACTCGATTTTATGGCTGGGCCGTGCTCCCCCAAACACGGCCCAGTTCCTTTCACGGTGTTGAAGAATCTTTTCGTTTGATGTTATGCAAATTGTCAACAACGTTCGATTGAACAGTTGGTCGTGCTCCCCCAAACACGGTTCAGCTCATTTCACGGTGTTGAAGCATTTGTTCGTCTGGATCATATGAAGCTTTTCAAATGCCATCAAGACTCCGGCTGGGCCGTTCATATTTCAGCACGGCCCAGTGCTTTTCACGGTGTTAAAGATCCTTTTCGTCTGGATAATTTGCAGCCATCTAAAACCATTTATGTTTATGGCTGGGCCGTGCTCCCCAACATCCCCTGTCGCGACCCAGCTCATTTCGCGGCGTTGAGTAACTTTTTTGTCGTGATGATATGCAGATTGTCAACAACGTTCAAATCAACGGCTGGTCGTGCTCCCCCAAACACGATCAAGCTCATTTCACAAAGTTAAAGCATTTTCTCGTCTGGATGGTATTAAGCTTTTCAAATACCATCAAATTTATGGCTGGGCCGTGTTCCCCCAAACACGGCCCAGTTTCTTTCACGGTGTTGAAAATTTTTTTTTGTCTGGATGTTATGCAGCCATTTAAAAACCATTCAAGTTTGTGGCTGGGCCGCGCTCCCCAACATCCCCTGTCACGGCCCAACTGATTTTGCGGCGTTGAAGAATGTTTTCGTCGTGATGTTATGCAGATTGTCAACAACGGTTAAATGAACGGCTGGTCGTGCTCCCCCAAACACGGTCCAGTTTTTTTCACAGTGTTAAAGCATTTTCTCGTTTGGATGGTATGAAGCTTTTCAAAAACGAACAAGCTAATGCCTGGGGACTGCTCCCCCAAACACGGCCCAGTTTCTTTCACGGTTTTGAAGAACTTTTTTCGTTTGGATGTTATGCAGCCATTTAAAACCATTCAAGTTTATGGCTGGGCCGCGCTCCCCAACATCCCCTGTCACGGCCCAGCTCATTTCGCGGCGTTGAAAAGTCATTTCGTTGTGATGTTATGCAGATTGTCAACAACGTTCAAATGAACGGCTGGTCGTGCTTCCCCAAACACGATCCAGCTCATTTCACGGTGTCAAACACTTTTCTCGTTTGCATGGTATGAAGCTTTTCAAAAACATTCGATTTTATGGCTGGGCCGTGCTCCCCCAAACACGGCCCAATTCCTTTCACGGTGTTGAAGAACCTTTTCGTCTGGATGATATGCACACGTTTAAAACCATTCAAGTTTATGGCTGGGCCGCTTCCCAACATCCCCTGTCACGGCCCAGCTCATTTCGTAGTGTTGAAAAGTCATTTCGTTTTGATGTTATGCAGATATTTAACAACCTTCAAATCAACGGCTGGTCGTGCTCCCCCAAACACGATCCAGTTCATTTCACGGTGTCAAACAATTTTCTCGTTTGGATGGTATGAAGCTTTTCAAAAACATTCGATTTTATGGCTGGGCCGTGATCCCCCAAACACGGCCCAGTTCCTTTCACAATGATAAAGAACCTTTTTGTCTGGATGTTATGCAGCCATTTAAAACCATTCAAGTTGATGGCTGCGCCGCGCTCCCCAACATCCCCTGTCACGGCCCAGCTAAACTCGCAGAGTTGAATAACCTTTTCGTCGTGATGTTATGCAGATTGTCAACAACGTTCAAATCTACGGCTGGTCGTGCTTCTTCAAACACGATGCAGCTCATTTCACGGTGTTAAAACCTTTCTCGTCTGGATGGTATGAAGCTTTTCAGAAACATTCAATTTTATGGCTGGATTCTGCTCCCCAAAACACGGTTCAGTTCTTTTCACGAGGTTGAACAACTTTTTTTCGTGTGGATGTTATGCAGCTATTTAAAACCATTCAAGTTTGTGGCTGGGCCGTGCTCCCCAACATCCCCTGTCACGGCCCAGCTCATTTCACGGCGTTGAAGAATCATTTCGTTTTGATGTTATGCAGACTGTCAACAACGTTCAAATCAACGGCTGGTCGTGCTTCCCCAAACACGATCCAGCTCATTTCACGGTGTCAAACAATTTTCTCGTTTGGATGGTATGAAGCTTTTCAAAAACATTCGATTTTATGGCTGGGCCGTGCTCCCCCAAACACGGCCCAGTTCCTTTCACAATGATAAAGAACTTTTTTGTCTGGATGTTATGCACACGTTTAAAACCATTCAAGTTTGTGGCTGGGCCGCGCTCCCCAACATCTTCTGTCACGGCCCAGCTCATTTCGCGGAGTTGAAGAATCTTTTTGTAGTGAAGTTATGCAGATTGTCAACAACCTTCAAATCAACGGCTGGTCGTGCTCCCCCAAACACGATCCAGCTCATTTCACGGTGTTAAACAATTTTCTCGTCTGGATGGTATGAAGCTTTTCAAAAACAATCAAAGTAATGGTCGGACCGTGCTTTGCCAGACACGGCCCAATTCGTTTTAAGGTGTTGATCAACCTTTTCGTCGAAATGTTATGCAGCCGTTAAAAATTTTCCAAGTTTTTGGCTGGGCCGCGCTCCCCAACATCCCCTGTCACGGCCCAGCTCATTTCGTGGCGTTGAAAAGTCATTTCGTTTTGATGTTATGCAGATATTTAACAACGTTTAAATCAACGACTGGTCGTGCTTCCCCAAACACGGTCCAGCTCATTTCACTGGGTCAAAAAATTTTTTCGTCTGGATGGTATGAAGCTTTTCAAAACCACTAAACTTTGTGGCTGGGCCGTGCTCCCCCAATTGCGGCCCAGTTCCTTTCACGGTGTTGAAGAACTCTTTCGTCTGGATGTTATGCAGCCATTTAAAACCGTTCAAGTTTATGGCTGGGCCGTGGTCCCAAACATCTTTTGTCACGGCCCAGCTCATTTCGCGGCATTGAAAAGTCTTTCGTTTTATGCAGATTGTCAACAACGTTCAAATCAAAAGCGGGTCGTGCTCCCTCAAACACGGTCCAGCTCATTTCACGGTGTTGAAAACTATTTTCGTCTGGATGGTATTAAGCTTTTCAAAAACACTCGATTTTATGGCTGGGCCATGCTCTTCCAAACACGGCCCAGTTTCTTTCACGGTGTTGAAAAATCTTTTCGTTTGATGTTATGCAGATTGTCAAGAACGTTCGATTGAACAGTTGGTCGTGCTCCCCCAAACACGGGTCAGCTCAATTCACGGGGTTGAAGCATTTGTTCGTCTGGATCGTATGAAGCTTTTCAAATACCATCAAATTTCCGGCTGGGCCGTTCTTATTTGAGCACGGCCCAGTGCTTTTCAACGGTGTTAAAGATCCTTTTCGTCTGGATAATTTGCAGCCATTTAAAACCATTCAAGTTTATGGCTGGGCCGCGCTCCCCAACATCCCCTGTCACGACCCAGCTCATTTCGCGGCGTTGAGTAACTTTTTCGTCGTGATGTTATGCAGATTGTCAACAACGTTCAAATCAACGGCTGGTCGTGCTCCCCCAAACACGATCCAGCTCATTTCACGGAGTTAAAGCATTTTCTCGTTTGGATGTTATTAGGCTTTTCAAATACCATCAAATTTATGGCTGGGCCGTGCTCCCCAACATCCCTTGTCACGGCCCAGCTGAATTTGCGGCGTTGAGGAATGTTTTCGTCGTGATGTTATGCAGATTGTCAACAACGGTTAAATGAACGGCTGGTCGTGCTTCCCTAAACACGGTCCAGTTTTTTTCACAGTGTTAAAGCATTTTCTCGTCTGGATGGTATGAAGCTTTTCAAAAGCGATCAAGTAAATGCCTGGGGACTGCTTCCCCAAACACGGCCCAGTTTCTTTCACGGTGTTGAACAACTTTTTTCGTCTGGATGTTATGCAGCCATTTAAAACCATTCAAGTTTATGGCTGGGCCGCGCTCCCCAACATCCCCTGTCACGGCCCAGCTCATTTCGCTGTGTTGAGAAGTCATTTCGTTTTGATGTTATGCAGACTGTCAACAACGTTAAAAACAACGGCTGGTCGTGCTTCCCAAAACACGATCCAGCTCATTTCACGGTGTCAAACAATTTTCTCGTTTGAATGGTAGGAAACTCTTCAAAAACATTCGAATTTATGGCTGGGCCGTGCTCCCCCAAACACGGCCCAGTTCCTTTCACAAAGTTAAAGAACCTTTTTGTCTGGATGTTATGCACACGTTTAAAACCATTCAAGTTTATGGCTGGGCCGCGCTCCCCAACATCCCCTGTCACGGCCCAGCTCATTTCGTGGTGTTGAAAAGTCATTTCGTTTTGATGTTATGCAGATTGTCAACAACGTTCAAATCAACGGCTGGTCGTGCTCCCCCAAACACGGTCCAGCTCATTTCACGGTGTCGAAAACAATTTCTCGTCTGGATGGTATGAAGCTTTTCAAAACCACTCAAACTTCTGGCTGGGCCGTGCTCCCCCAATTGCGGCCCAGTTCTTTTCACGGTGTTGAACAACTTTTTCGTCTGGATGTTATGCAGCCTTTTAAAACCGTTCAAGTTTATGGCTGGGCCGCGCTCCCCAACATCCCCTGTCACGGCCCAGCCCATTTTGCGGCGTTGAAGAGTCTTTCGTTTTATGCAGATTGTCAACAACGTTCAAATCAAAAGCGGGTCGTGCTCCCCCAAACACGGTCCAGCTCATTTCACGGTGTTGAAAACTATTTTCGTCTGCATGGTATTAGGCTTTTCAAAAACACTCGATTTTATGGCTGGGCCGTGCTCCCCCAAACACGGCCCAGTTCCTTTCACGGTGTTGAAGAATCTTTTCGTTTGATGTTATGCAAATTGTCAACAACGTTCGATTGAACAGTTGGTCGTGCTCCCCCAAACACGGTTCAGCTCATTTCACGGTGTTGAAGCATTTGTTCGTCTGGATCATATGAAGCTTTTCAAATGCCATCAAGACTCCGGCTGGGCCGTTCATATTTCAGCACGGCCCAGTGCTTTTCACGGTGTTAAAGATCCTTTTCGTCTGGATAATTTGCAGCTATCTAAAACCATTTATGTTTATGGCAGGGCCGTGCTCCCCAACATCCCCTGTCGCGACCCAGCTCATTTCGCGGCGTTGAGTAACTTTTTTGTCGTGATGTTATGCAGATTGTCAACAACGTTCAAATCAACGGCTGGTCGTGCTCCCCCAAACACGATCGAGCTCATTTCACGGAGTTAAAGCATTTTCTCGTCTGGATGGTATTAAGCTTTTCAAATACCATCAAATTTATGGCTGGGCCGTGTTCCCCCAAACACGGCCCAGTTTCTTTCACGGTGTTGAAAATTTTTTTTTGTCTGGATGTTATGCAGCCATTTAAAAACCATTCAAGTTTGTGGCTGGGCCGCGCTCCCCAACATCCCCTGTCACGGCCCAGCTGATTTTGCGGCGTTGAAGAATGTTTTCGTCGTGATGTTATGCAGATTGTCAACAACGGTTAAATGAACGGCTGGTCGTGCTCCCCCAAACACGGTCCAGTTTTTTTCACAGTGTTAAAGCATTTTCTCGTTTGGATGGTATGATGCTTTTCAAAAACGAACAAGCTAATGCCTGGGGACTGCTCCCCCAAACACGGCCCAGTTTCTTTCACGGTTTTGAAGAACTTTTTTCGTTTGGATGTTATGCAGCCATTTAAAACCATTCAAGTTGATGGCTGGGCCGCGCTCCCCAACATCCCCTGTCACGGCCCAGCTCATTTCGCGGCGTTGAAAAGTCATTTCGTTGTGATGTTATGCAGATTGTCAACAACGTTCAAATCAACGGCTGGTCGTGCTCCCCCAAACACGATCCAGCTCATTTCACGGTGTCAAACACTTTTCTCGTTTGCATGGTATGAAGCTTTTCAAAAACATTCGATTTTATGGCTGGGCCGTGCTCCCCCAAACACGGCCCAATTCCTTTCACGGTGTTGAAGAACCTTTTCGTCTGGATGATATGCACACGTTTAAAACCATTCAAGTTTATGGCTGGGCCGCTTCCCAACATCCCCTGTCACGGCCCAGCTCATTTCGTAGTGTTGAAAAGTCATTTCGTTTTGATGTTATGCAGATATTTAACAACCTTCAAATCAACGGCTGGTCGTGCTCCCCCAAACACGATCCAGTTCATTTCACGGTGTCAAACAATTTTCTCGTTTGGATGGTATGAAGCTTTTCAAAAACATTCGATTTTATGGCTGGGCCGTGCTCCCCGAAACACGGCCCAGTTCCTTTCACAATGATAAAGAACCTTTTTGTCTGGATGTTATGCAGCCATTTAAAACCATTCAAGTTGATGGCTGCGCCGCGCTCCCCAACATCCCCTGTCACGGCCCAGCTAAACTCGCAGAGTTGAATAACCTTTTCGTCGTGATGTTATGCAGATTGTCAACAACGTTCAAATCTACGGCTGGTCGTGCTTCTTCAAACACGATGCAGCTCATTTCACGGTGTTAAAACATTTCTCGTCTGGATGGTATGAAGCTTTTCAAAAGCATTCAATTTTATGGCTGGATTCTGCTCCCCAAAACACGGTTCAGTTCTTTTCACGAGGTTGAAGAACTTTTTTTCGTGTGGATGTTATGCAGCTATTTAAAACCATTCAAGTTTGTGGCTGGGCCGTGCTCCCCAAAATCCCCTGTCACGGCCCAGCTCATTTCACGGCGTTGAAGAATCATTTCGTTTTGATGTTATGCAGACTGTCAACAACGTTCAAATCAACGGCTGGTCGTGCTTCCCCAAACACGATCCAGCTCATTTCACGGTGTCAAACAATTTTTTCGTTTGGATGGTATGAAGCTTTTCAAAAACATTCGATTTTATGGCTGGGCCGTGCTCCCCCAAACACGGCCCAGTTCCTTTCACAATGATAAAGAACTTTTTTGTCTGGATGTTATGCACACGTTTAAAACCATTCAAGTTTATGGCTGGGCCGCGCTCCCCAACATCTTCTGTCACGGCCCAGCTCATTTCGCGGAGTTGAAGAATCTTTTTGTAGTGAAGTTATGCAGATTGTCAACAACCTTCAAATCAACGGCTGGTCGTGCTCCCCCAAACACGATCCAGCTCATTTCACGGTGTTAAACAATTTTCTCGTCTGGATGGTATGAAGCTTTTCAAAAACAATCAAAGTAATGGTCGGACCGTGCTTTGCCAGACACGGCCCAATTCGTTTTAAGGTGTTGATCAACCTTTTCGTCGAAATGTTATGCAGCCGTTAAAAACCTTCCAAGTTTTTGGCTGGGCCGCGCTCCCCAACATCCCCTGTCACGGCCCAGCTCCTTTTGTGGCGTTGAAAAGTCATTTCGTTTTGATGTTATGCAGATATTTAACAACGTTTAAATCAACGACTGGTCGTGCTTCCCCAAACACGGTCCAGCTCATTTCACTGGGTCAAAAAATTTTTTCGTCTGGATGGTATGAAGCTTTTCAAAACCACTAAACTTTGTGGCTGGGCCGTGCTCCCCCAATTGCGGCCCAGTTCCTTTCACGGTGTTGAAGAACTCTTTCGTCTGGATGTTATGCAGCCATTTAAAACCGTTCAAGTTTATGGCTGGGCCGTGGTCCCAAACATCTTTTGTCACGGCCCAGCTCATTTCGCGGCATTGAAAAGTCTTTCGTTTTATGCAGATTGTCAACAACGTTCAAATCAAAAGCGGGTCGTGCTCCCTCAAACGCGGTCCAGCTCATTTCACGGTGTTGAAAACTATTTTCGTCTGGATGGTATTAAGCTTTTCAAAAACACTCGATTTTATGGCTGGGCCATGCTCTTCCAAACACGGCCCAATTTCTTTCACGGTGTTGAAAAATCTTTTCGTTTGATGTTATGCAGATTGTCAAGAACGTTCGATTGAACAGTTGGTCGTGCTCCCCCAAACACGGGTCAGCTCAATTCACGGGGTTGAAGCATTTGTTCGTCTGGATCGTATGAAGCTTTTCAAATACCATCAAATTTCCGGCTGGGCCGTTCTTATTTGAGCACGGCCCAGTGCTTTTCAACGGTGTTAAAGATCCTTTTCGTCTGGATAATTTGCAGCCATTTAAAACCATTCAAGTTTATGGCTGGGCCGCGCTCCCCAACATCCCCTGTCACGACCCAGCTCATTTCGCGGCGTTGAGTAACTTTTTCGTCGTGATGTTATGCAGATTGTCAACAACGTTCAAATCAACGGCTGGTCGTGCTCCCCCAAACACGATCCAGCTCATTTCACGGAGTTAAAGCATTTTCTCGTTTGGATGTTATTAGGCTTTTCAAATACCATCAAATTTATGGCTGGGCCGTGCTCCCCAACATCCCTTGTCACGGCCCAGCTGAATTTGCGGCGTTGAAGAATGTTTTCGTCGTGATGTTATGCAGATTGTCAACAACGGTTAAATGAACGGCTGGTCGTGCTTCCCTAAACACGGTCCAGTTTTTTTCACAGTGTTAAAGCATTTTTTCGTCTGGATGGTATGAAGCTTTTCAAAAACGATCAAGTAAATGCCTGGAGACTGCTTCCCCAAACACGGCCCAGTTTCTTTCACGGTGTTGAACAACTTTTTTCGTCTGGATGTTATGCAGCCATTTAAAAACCATTCACGTTTATGGCTGGGCCGTGCTCCCCAACATCCCCTGTCACGGCCAAGCTCATTTCGCTGTGTTGAGAAGTCATTTCGTTTTGATGTTATGTAGATTGTCAACAACGTTCAAATCAACGGCTGGTCGTGCTCCCCCAAACACGATCCAGCTCATTTCACGTTGTCAAACAATTTTCTCGTCTGGATAGTATGAAACTTTTCAAAAACATTCGATTTTATGGATGGGCCGTGCTCCCCCAAACACGGCCCAGTTCCTTTCACGGTGTTGAAGAACCTTTTCGTCTGGATGTTATGCACACGTTTAAAACCATTCAAGTTTGTGGCTGGGCCGCTTCCCAACATCCCCTGTCACGGCACAGCTCATTTCGAGACGTTGAAGAATCTTTTTGTAATGAAGTTATGCAGATTGTCAACAACCTTCAAATCAACGGGTGGTCGTGCTCCCCCAAACACGATCCAGCTCATTTCACGGTGTTAACGCTTTTTCCTGTCTGGATGGTATGAAGCTTTTCAAAAAACATTCAAAGATATGGTCGGACCGTGCTCTGCCAGACACGGCCCAGTTCGTTTTAAGGTGTTGATCAACCTTTTCGTCTGGATGTTATGCAGCCGTTTAGAAACTTCCAAGTATTTGGCTGGGCCGCGCTCCCCAACATCCCCTGTCACGGCCCAGCTCATTTCGTGGCGTTAAAAAATCATTTCGTTTTGATGTTATGCATATATTTAACAACGTTTAAATCAACGGCTGGTCGTGCTCCCCCAAACACGGTCCAGCTCATTTCACGATGCCGAAAACAATTTCTCGTCTGGATGGTATGAAGTTTTTCAAAAACATTCGATTTGATGACTGGGCCCTGCTCCCCCAAACACGGCCCAGTTCCTTTCAAGGTGTTGAAGAACTTTTTCGTCTGGATGTTATGCACACGTTTAAAACCATTCAAGTTTATAGCTTGGCCGCGCTCCCCAACATCCCCTGTCACGGCCCAGCTCATTTCGCGGCGAGAAAGATGCTTTTTGTTTTGATCCTTTGCAGATTTTCAACAACGTTTAAATGAATGGCTCGTCGTGCTCCCCGAAACACGATCCAGCTCATTTCACGGTGTTAAAGCATTTTCTCGTCTGGATGAAATGAAAGTTTTCAAAATAATTCAAAGTTTTGGCTTGGCCGTGCTCCCCCAAACACAACCCAGTTCCTTTCACAGTCTTGAAGAACTTTTTCGTCCAGATGTTATGCACCCATTTAAAACCATTCAAGTTTGTGGCTGGGCCGTGCTCCCCAACATCCCCTGTCACGTCCCAGCTCATTTCCCAGCGTTGAAGAATCATTTCGTTTTGATGTTATGCAGATTGTCAACAACGTTCAAATGAACGGCTGGTCGTGCTTCCCAAAACACGATCCAGCTCATTTCACGGTGTCAAACAATTTTCTCATTTGGATGGTAAGAAACTCTTCAAAAACATTCGAATTTATGGCTGGGCCGTGCTCCCCCAAACACGGCCCAGTTCCTTTCACAATGTTAAAGAACCTTTTCGTCTGGATGTTATGCGCACGTTTAAAACCATTCAAGTTTATGGCTGGGCCGCGCTCCCCAACATCCTCTGTCACGTCCCAGCTCATTTCTCAGCGTTGAAGAATCATTTCGTTTTGATGTTATGCAGATTGTCAACAACCTTCAAATCAACGGCTGGTCGTGCTCCCCCAAACACGATCCAGCTCATTTCACGGTGTCAAACAATTTTCTCGTCTGGATGGTATGAAGCTTTTCAAAAACATTCGATTTTATGACTGGGCCCTGCTCCCCCAAACACGGCCCAGTTCCTTTCAAGGTGTTGAAGAACTTTTTCGTCTGGATGTTATGCACACGTTTAAAACCATTCAAATTTATGGCTGGACCGCGCTCCCCAACATCCCCTGTCACGGCCCAGCTCATTTCGTGGTGTTGAAAAGTCCTTTCGTTTTGATGTTATGCAGATTGTCAACAACGTTTAAATCAACGGCTGGTCGTGCTTCTTCAAACACGATGCAGTTCATTTCACGGAGTTAAAGCAGTTTCTCGTCTGGATGTTATTAGGTTTTTCAAATACCATCAAATTTATGGCTGGACCGTGCTTTCCCAAACACGGCCCAGTTTCTTTCACGGTGTTGAACAACTTTTTTTGTCTGGATGTTATGCAGCCATTTAAAAACCATTCAAGTTTATGGCTGGGCCGCGCTCCCCAACATCCCTTGTCGCGGCCCAGCTGATTTTGCGGCGTTGAAAAATGTTTTCGTCGTGATGTTATGCAGATAGTCAACAACGGTTAAATGAACGGCTGGTCGTGCTTCCTTAAACACGGTCCAGTTTTTTTCACAGTGTTAAAGCATTTTTTCGTCTGGATGGTATGAAGCTTTTCAAAAACGATCAAGTAAATGCCTGGGGACTGTTCCCCCAAACACGGCCTAGTTTCTTTCACGGTGTTGAAGAATTTTTTTCGTCTGGATGTTATGCAGCCATTTAAAACCATTCAAGTTTATAGCTGGGCCGCGCTCCCCAACATCCCCTGTCACGGCACAGCTCATTTCGCGGCGTTGAAAAATTCTTTTGCAGTGAAGTTATGCAGATTGTCAACAACGTTCAAATCAACGGCTGGTCGTGCTCCCCCAAACACGATCCAGCTCATTTCACGGTGTTAAAGCATTTTCCCGTCTGGATGGTATGAAGCTTTTCAAAATCATTCAAAGATATGGTCGGACCGTGCTCTGCCAGACACGGCCCAGTTCGTTTTAAGGAGTTGATCAACCTTTTCGTCGGGATGTTATGCAGCCGTTTAAAAACTTCCAAGTTTTTTGCTGGGCCGCGCTCCCCAACATCCCCTGTCACGGCCCAGCTCATTTCGCGGCGAGAAAGATGCTTTTCGTTTTGATGCTTTGCAGACTTTCAACAACGTTTAAATGAATGGCTCGTCGTGCTCCCCCAAACACGATCCAGCTCATTTCACGGTGTTAAAGCATTTTCTCGTCTGGATGGTATGAAAGTTTTCAGAATAATTCAAAGTTATGGCTGGGCCGTGCTCCCCCAAACACGGCCCAGTTCCTTTCTCAGTCTTGAAGAACTTTTTCGTCCAGATGTTATGCAGCCATTTAAAACCATTCAAGTTTATGGCTGCGCCGCGCTCCCCAACATGCCCTGTCACGGCCCAGCTAAATTCGCAGAGTTGAATAACCTTTTCGTCGTGATGTTATGCAGATTGTCAACAACCTTCAAATCAACGGCTGGTCGTGCTTCTTCAAACACGATGCAGCTCATTTCACGGTGTTAAAACATTTCTCGTCTGGATGGTATGAAGCTTTTCAGAAACATTCAATTTTATGGCTGGGCCCTGCTCCCCCAAACACGGTTCAGTTCTTTTCACGGTGTTGAAGAACTTTTTTTCGTCTGGATGTTATGCAGCTATTTAAAACCATTCAAGTTTGTGGCTGGGCCGTGCTCCCCAACATCCCCTGTCACGGCCCAGCTCATTTCACGGCGTTGAAGAATCATTTCGTTTGGATGTTATGCAGACAGTCAACAACGTTCAAATGAACGGCTGGTCGTGTTTCCCAAAACACGATCCAGCTCATTTCACGGTGTCAAACAATTTTCTCGTTTGAATGGTATGAAGCTTTTCAAAAACATTCGAATTTATGGCTGGGCCGTGCTCCCCCAAACACGGCCCAGTTCCTTTCACAAACATAAAGAACCTTTTTGTCTGGATGTTATGCACACGTTTAAAACCATTCAAGTTTATGGCTGGGCCGCGCTCCCCAACATCCCCTGTCACGGCCCAGCTCATTTCGTGGTGTTGAAAAGTCATTTCGTTATGATGTTATGCAGATACTTAACAACGTTTAAATCAACGGCTGGTCGTGCTCCCCCAAACACGGTCCAGCTCATTTCACGGTGTCGAAAACAATTTCTCGTCTGGATGGTATGAAGCTTTTCAAAACCACTCAAATTTTTGGCTGGGCCGTGCTCCCCCAATCGCGGCCCAGTTCTTTTCACGGTGTTGAACAACTTTTTCGTCTGGATGTTATGCAGCCATTTAAAACCGTTCAAGTTTTTTGCTGGGCCGCGCTCCCCAACATCCCCTGTCACGGCCCAGCCAATTTTGCGGCGTTGAAGAGTCTTTCGTTTTATGCAGATTGTCAACAACGTTCAAATCAAAAGCGGGTCGTGCTCCCCCAAACACGGTCCAGCTCATTTCACGGTGTTGAAAACTATTTTCGTCTGCATGGTAGTAGGCTTTTCAAAAACACTCGATTTTATGGCTGGGCCGTGCTCCCCCAAACACGGCCCAGTTCCTTTCACGGTGTTGAAGAATCTTTTCGTTTGATGTTATGCAAATTGTCAACAACGTTCGATTGAACAGTTGGTCGTGCTCCCCCAAACACGGTTCAGCTCATTTCACGGTGCTGAAGCATTTGTTCGTCTGGATCATATGAAGCTTTTCAAATGCCATCAAGATTCCGGCTGGGCCGTTCATATTTCAGCACGGCCCAGTGCTTTTCATGGTGTTAAAGATCTTTTTCGTCTGGATAATTTGCAGCCATCTAAAACCATTTATGTTTATGGCTGGGCCGTGCTCCCCAACATCCCCTGTCGCGACCCAGCTCATTTCGCGGCGTTGAGTAACTTTTTTGTCGTGATGTTATGCAGATTGTCAACAATGTTCAAATCAACGGCTGGTCGTGCTCCCCCAAACACGATCGAGCTCATTTCACGGAGTTAAAGCATTTTCTCGTCTGGATGGTATTAAGCTTTTCAAATACCATCAAATTTATGGCTGGGCCGTGTTCCCCCAAACACGGCCCAGTTTCTTTCACGGTGTTGAAAATTTTTTTTTTGTCTGGATGTTATGCAGCCATTTACAAACCATTCAAGTTTGTGGCTGGGCCGCGCTCCCCAACATCCCCTGTCACGGCCCAGCTGATTTTGCGGCGTTGAAAAATGTTTTCGTCGTGATGTTATGCAGATTGTCAACAACGGTTAAATGAACGGCTGGTCGTGCTTCCCCAAACACGGCCCAGTTCCTTTCACGGTGTTGAAGAACCTTTTCGTCTGGATGATATGCACACGTTTAAAACCATTCAAGTTTATGGCTGGGCCGCTTCCCAACATCCCCTGTCACGGCCCAGCTCATTTCGTGGTGTTGAAAAGTCATTTCGTTTTGATGTTATGCAGATATTTAAAAACTTTCAAATCAACGGCTGGTCGTGCTCCCCCAAACACGATCCAGTTCATTTCACGGAGTTAAGCATTTTCTCGTCTGGATGTTATTAGGCTTTTCAAATACCACCAATTTTATGGCTGGACCGTGCTCCCCCAAACACGGCTCAGTTCCTTTCACGGTGTTGAAGAACCTTTTCGTATGGATGTTATGCACACGTTTAAAACCATTCAAGTTTATGGCTGGGCCGCGCTCCCCAACATCCCCTGTCACGGCCCAGCTCATTTTGCGGCGTTGAATAACCTTTTCGTCGTGATGTTATGCAGATTGTCAACAACGGTTAAATGAACGGCTGGTCGTGCTCCCCCAAACACGGTCCAGTTTTTTTCACAGTGTTAAAGCATTTTCTCGTCTGGATGGTATGATGCTTTTTAAAAACGATCAAGTTAATGCCTGGGGACTGCTTCCCCAAACACGGCCCAGTTTCTTTCACGGTGTTGAACAACTTTTTTCGTCTGGATGTTATGCAGCAATTTAAAACCGTTCAATTTTATGGCTGGGCCGCGCTCCCAAACATCCCCTGTCACGGCCCAGCTCATTTCGCGGCGTTGAAGAGTCTTTCGTTTTATGCAGATTGTCAACAACGTTAAAATCAAAAACGGGTCGTGCTCCTCCAAACACGGTCCAGCTCATTTCACGGTGTTTAAAACTGTTTTCGTCTGGATGGTATGAAGCTTTTCAAAAACATTCGATTCTATGGCTGGGCCGTGCTCCCCCAAACACGGCCCATATCCTTTCACGGTGTTGAAGAACTTTTTCGTCCGGATGTTATGCACACGTTTAAAACCATTCAAGTTTATGGCTGGGCCGCGCTCCCCAACATCCCTTGTCACGGCCCAGCTCATTTCGCGGCGTTAAACTATCTTTTTGTAGTGATGTTATGCAGATTGTCAACAACGTTCGATTGAACAGTTGGTCGTGCTCCCTCAAACACGGTTCAGCTCATTTCACGGTGTTGAAGCATTTGTTCGTCTGGATCGTATGAAGCTTTTTAAACACCATCGAATTTCCGGCTGGGCCGTTCTTATTTCAGCACGGCCCAGTGCTTTTCACGGTGTTAAAAATCCTTTTCGTCTGGATAATTTGCAGCCATCTAAAACCATTTATGTTTATGGCTGGGCCGCGCTCACCAACATCCCCTGTCACGACCCAGCTCATTTCGCGGCGTTGAGTAACTTTTTCGTCGTGATGTTATGCAGATTGTCAACAACGTTCAAATCAACGGCTGGTCGTGCTCCCCCAAACACGATCGAGCTCATTTCACAAAGTTAAAGCATTTTCTCGTCTGGATGGTATTAATCTTTTCAAATACCATCAAATTTATGGCTGGGCCGTGCTCCCCCAAACACGGTCCAGTTTTTTTCACGGTGTTGAACACATTTTTTTGTCTGGATGTTATGCAGCCCTTTAAAAACCATTCAAGTTTATGGCTGGGCCGCGATCCCCAACATCCCCTGTCACGGCCCAGTTGATTTTGCGGCGTTGAAGAATGTTTTCGTCATGATGTTATGCAGATTGTCAACAACGGTTAAATGAACAGCTGGTCGTGCTCCCCCAAACACGGTCCAGTTTTTTTCACAGTGTTAAAGCACTTTCTCGTCTGGATGGTATGAAGCTTTTCCAAAGCGATCAAGTTAATGCCTGAGGACTGCTCCCCCAAACACGGCAAAGTTTCTTTCACGGTGTTGAACAACTTTTTTCGTCTGGATGTTATGCAGCCATTTAAAACCATTCAGGTTTATGGCTGGGCCGCGCTCTCCAACATCCCCTGTCACGGCCCAGCTCATTTCGCGGCGTTGAAAAGTCATTTCGGTTTGATGTCATGTAGATTGTCAACAACGTTCGAATCAACGGCTAGTCGTGCTCCCCCAAACACGATCCAGTTCATTTCACGGAGTTAAGCATTTTCTCGTCTGGATGTTATTAGGCTTTTCAAATACCACCAAATTTATGGCTGGACCGTGCTCCCCCAAACACGGCCCAGTTCCTTTCACGGTGTTGAAGAACATTTTCGTCTGGATGTTATGCACACGTTTAAAACCATTCAAGTTTATGGCTGGGCCGCGCTCCCCAACATCCCCTGTCACGGCCCAGCTCATTTCGCGGCGTTGAAGAATGTTTTCATCGTGATGTTATGCAGATTGTCAACAACGGTTAAATGAACGGCTAGTCGTGCTCCCCCAAACACGGTCCAGTTTTTTTCACAGTGTTAAAGCATTTTCTCGTCTGGATGGTATGATGCTTCTTAAAAACGATCAAGTTAATGCCTGGGGACTGCTTCCCCAAACACGGCCCAGTTTCTTTTACGGTGTTGAACAACTTTTTTCGTCTGGATGTTATGCAGCCATTTAAAACCGTTCAATTTTATGACTGGGCCGCGCTCCCAAACATCTTCTGTCACGGCCCAGCTCATTTCGCGGCGTTGAGAAGTCATTTCGGTTTGATGTTATGTAGATTGTCAACAACGTTCGAATCAACAACTGGTCGTGCTCCCCCAAACACGATCCAGCTCGTTTCACGGTGTCAAACAATTTTCTCGTTTGGATGGTATGAAGCTTTTCAAAAACATTCGAATTTATGGCTAGGCCGTGCTCCCTCAAACACGGCCCAGTTCCTTTCACGGTGTTGAACAACCTTTTCGTCTGGATGTTATGCACACGTTTAAAACCATTCAAGTTTATGGCTAGGCCGCTTCCCAACATCCCCTGTCACGGCCCAGCTCATTTCGCGGCGTTGAAGAATCTTTTTGTAGTGAAGTTATGCAGATTGTCAACAACCTTCAAATCAATGGCTGGTCGTGCTCCCCCAAACACCATCCAGCTCATTTCACGGTGTTACAGCATTTTCCCGTCTGGATGGTATGAAGCTTTTCAAAAACATTCAAAGATATGGTCGAACCGTGCTCTGCCAGACACGGCCCAGTTCGTTTTATGGTGTTCATCAACCTTTTCGTCTGGATGTTATGCAGCCGTTTAGAAACTTCCAAGTTTTTGGCTATGCCGCGCTCTTCAACATCCCCTGTCACGGCCCAGCTCATTTCGTTGCGTTGAAAAGTCATTTCGTTTTGATGTTATGCAGATATTTAACAACGTTTAAATCAACGGCTGGTCGTGCTCCCCCAAACACGATCCAGTTCATTTCACGGAGTTAAAGCATTTTCTCGTCTAGATGTTATTAGGCTTTTCAAATACCATCAAATTTATGGCTGGACCGTGCTCCCCAAAACACGGCCCAGTTTCTTTCACGGTGTTGAACACCTTTTTTTGTCTGGATGTTATGCAGCCATTTAAAAACCATTCAAGTTTATGGCTGGGCCGCGCTCCCCAACATCCCCTGTCACGGCCCAGCTCATTTCGTGGTGTTGAAAAGTCCTTTCGTTTTGATGTTATGCAGATTGTCAACAACGTTTAAATCAACGGCTGGTCGTGCTTCCCCAAACACGATCCAGTTCATTTCACGGAGTTAAAGCATTTTCTCGTCTGGATGGTATGAAGCTTTTCAAAAGCCATCAAGTTAATGCCTGGGGATTGCTCCCCCAAACATGGCCCAGTTTCTTTCACGGTGTTGAACAACTTTTTTCGTGTGGATGTTATGCAGCCATTTAAAACCATTGAAGTTTATGGCTGGGCCGCGCTCCCCAACATCCCCTGTCACGGCCCAGCTCATTTCGCGGCGTTGAGAAGTCATTTCGTAGTGATGTTATGCAGATTGTCAACAACGTTCAAATGAACGGCTGGTCGTGCTCCCCCAAACACGATCCAGCTCATTTCACGGTGTCAAACAATTTTCTCGTTTGCATGGTATGAAGCTTTTCAAAAACATTCGATTTTATGGCTGGGCCGTGCTCCCCCAAACACGGCCCAATTCCTTTCACGGTGTTGATCAACCTTTTCGTCTGGATGTTATGCACACGTTTAAAACCATTCAAGTTTATGGCTGGGCCGCGCTCCCCAACATCCCCTGTCACGGCCCAACTCATTTCGTGGTGTTGAAAAGTCATTTCGTTTTAATGTTATGCAGATATTTAACAACGTTTAAATCAACGGCTGGTCGTGCTCCCCCAAACACGATCCAGCTCATTTCACGGAGTTAAGCATTTTCTCGTCTGGATGTTATTAGGCTTTTCAAATACCACCAAATTTATGGCTGGGCCGTGTTCCCCCAAACACGGCCCAGTTTCTTTCACGGTGTTGAAAATTTTTTTTTGTCTGGATGTTATGCAGCCATTTAAAAACCATTCAAGTTTGTGGCTGGGCCGCGCTCCCCAACATCCCCTGTCACGGCCCAGCTGATTTTGCGGCGTTGAAGAATGTTTTCGTCGTGATGTTATGCAGATTGTCAACAACGGTTAAATGAACGGCTGGTCGTGCTCCCCCAAACACGGTCCAGTTTTTTTCACAGTGTTAAAGCATTTTCTCGTTTGGATGGTATGATGCTTTTCAAAAACGAACAAGCTAATGCCTGGGGACTGCTCCCCCAAACACGGCCCAGTTTCTTTCACGGTTTTGAAGAACTTTTTTCGTTTGGATGTTATGCAGCCATTTAAAACCATTCAAGTTGATGGCTGGGCCGCGCTCCCCAACATCCCCTGTCACGGCCCAGCTCATTTCGCGGCGTTGAAAAGTCATTTCGTTGTGATGTTATGCAGATTGTCAACAACGTTCAAATCAACGGCTGGTCGTGCTCCCCCAAACACGATCCAGCTCATTTCACGGTGTCAAACACTTTTCTCGTTTGCATGGTATGAAGCTTTTCAAAAACATTCGATTTTATGGCTGGGCCGTGCTCCCCCAAACACGGCCCAATTCCTTTCACGGTGTTGAAGAACCTTTTCGTCTGGATGATATGCACACGTTTAAAACCATTCAAGTTTATGGCTGGGCCGCTTCCCAACATCCCCTGTCACGGCCCAGCTCATTTCGTAGTGTTGAAAAGTCATTTCGTTTTGATGTTATGCAGATATTTAACAACCTTCAAATCAACGGCTGGTCGTGCTCCCCCAAACACGATCCAGTTCATTTCACGGTGTCAAACAATTTTCTCGTTTGGATGGTATGAAGCTTTTCAAAAACATTCGATTTTATGGCTGGGCCGTGCTCCCCGAAACACGGCCCAGTTCCTTTCACAATGATAAAGAACCTTTTTGTCTGGATGTTATGCAGCCATTTAAAACCATTCAAGTTGATGGCTGCGCCGCGCTCCCCAACATCCCCTGTCACGGCCCAGCTAAACTCGCAGAGTTGAATAACCTTTTCGTCGTGATGTTATGCAGATTGTCAACAACGTTCAAATCTACGGCTGGTCGTGCTTCTTCAAACACGATGCAGCTCATTTCACGGTGTTAAAACATTTCTCGTCTGGATGGTATGAAGCTTTTCAAAAGCATTCAATTTTATGGCTGGATTCTGCTCCCCAAAACACGGTTCAGTTCTTTTCACGAGGTTGAAGAACTTTTTTTCGTGTGGATGTTATGCAGCTATTTAAAACCATTCAAGTTTGTGGCTGGGCCGTGCTCCCCAAAATCCCCTGTCACGGCCCAGCTCATTTCACGGCGTTGAAGAATCATTTCGTTTTGATGTTATGCAGACTGTCAACAACGTTCAAATCAACGGCTGGTCGTGCTTCCCCAAACACGATCCAGCTCATTTCACGGTGTCAAACAATTTTTTCGTTTGGATGGTATGAAGCTTTTCAAAAACATTCGATTTTATGGCTGGGCCGTGCTCCCCCAAACACGGCCCAGTTCCTTTCACAATGATAAAGAACTTTTTTGTCTGGATGTTATGCACACGTTTAAAACCATTCAAGTTTATGGCTGGGCCGCGCTCCCCAACATCTTCTGTCACGGCCCAGCTCATTTCGCGGAGTTGAAGAATCTTTTTGTAGTGAAGTTATGCAGATTGTCAACAACCTTCAAATCAACGGCTGGTCGTGCTCCCCCAAACACGATCCAGCTCATTTCACGGTGTTAAACAATTTTCTCGTCTGGATGGTATGAAGCTTTTCAAAAACAATCAAAGTAATGGTCGGACCGTGCTTTGCCAGACACGGCCCAATTCGTTTTAAGGTGTTGATCAACCTTTTCGTCGAAATGTTATGCAGCCGTTAAAAACCTTCCAAGTTTTTGGCTGGGCCGCGCTCCCCAACATCCCCTGTCACGGCCCAGCTCCTTTTGTGGCGTTGAAAAGTCATTTCGTTTTGATGTTATGCAGATATTTAACAACGTTTAAATCAACGACTGGTCGTGCTTCCCCAAACACGGTCCAGCTCATTTCACTGGGTCAAAAAATTTTTTCGTCTGGATGGTATGAAGCTTTTCAAAACCACTAAACTTTGTGGCTGGGCCGTGCTCCCCCAATTGCGGCCCAGTTCCTTTCACGGTGTTGAAGAACTCTTTCGTCTGGATGTTATGCAGCCATTTAAAACCGTTCAAGTTTATGGCTGGGCCGTGGTCCCAAACATCTTTTGTCACGGCCCAGCTCATTTCGCGGCATTGAAAAGTCTTTCGTTTTATGCAGATTGTCAACAACGTTCAAATCAAAAGCGGGTCGTGCTCCCTCAAACGCGGTCCAGCTCATTTCACGGTGTTGAAAACTATTTTCGTCTGGATGGTATTAAGCTTTTCAAAAACACTCGATTTTATGGCTGGGCCATGCTCTTCCAAACACGGCCCAATTTCTTTCACGGTGTTGAAAAATCTTTTCGTTTGATGTTATGCAGATTGTCAAGAACGTTCGATTGAACAGTTGGTCGTGCTCCCCCAAACACGGGTCAGCTCAATTCACGGGGTTGAAGCATTTGTTCGTCTGGATCGTATGAAGCTTTTCAAATACCATCAAATTTCCGGCTGGGCCGTTCTTATTTGAGCACGGCCCAGTGCTTTTCAACGGTGTTAAAGATCCTTTTCGTCTGGATAATTTGCAGCCATTTAAAACCATTCAAGTTTATGGCTGGGCCGCGCTCCCCAACATCCCCTGTCACGACCCAGCTCATTTCGCGGCGTTGAGTAACTTTTTCGTCGTGATGTTATGCAGATTGTCAACAACGTTCAAATCAACGGCTGGTCGTGCTCCCCCAAACACGATCCAGCTCATTTCACGGAGTTAAAGCATTTTCTCGTTTGGATGTTATTAGGCTTTTCAAATACCATCAAATTTATGGCTGGGCCGTGCTCCCCAACATCCCTTGTCACGGCCCAGCTGAATTTGCGGCGTTGAAGAATGTTTTCGTCGTGATGTTATGCAGATTGTCAACAACGGTTAAATGAACGGCTGGTCGTGCTTCCCTAAACACGGTCCAGTTTTTTTCACAGTGTTAAAGCATTTTTTCGTCTGGATGGTATGAAGCTTTTCAAAAACGATCAAGTAAATGCCTGGAGACTGCTTCCCCAAACACGGCCCAGTTTCTTTCACGGTGTTGAACAACTTTTTTCGTCTGGATGTTATGCAGCCATTTAAAAACCATTCACGTTTATGGCTGGGCCGTGCTCCCCAACATCCCCTGTCACGGCCAAGCTCATTTCGCTGTGTTGAGAAGTCATTTCGTTTTGATGTTATGTAGATTGTCAACAACGTTCAAATCAACGGCTGGTCGTGCTCCCCCAAACACGATCCAGCTCATTTCACGTTGTCAAACAATTTTCTCGTCTGGATAGTATGAAACTTTTCAAAAACATTCGATTTTATGGATGGGCCGTGCTCCCCCAAACACGGCCCAGTTCCTTTCACGGTGTTGAAGAACCTTTTCGTCTGGATGTTATGCACACGTTTAAAACCATTCAAGTTTGTGGCTGGGCCGCTTCCCAACATCCCCTGTCACGGCACAGCTCATTTCGAGACGTTGAAGAATCTTTTTGTAATGAAGTTATGCAGATTGTCAACAACCTTCAAATCAACGGGTGGTCGTGCTCCCCCAAACACGATCCAGCTCATTTCACGGTGTTAACGCTTTTTCCTGTCTGGATGGTATGAAGCTTTTCAAAAAACATTCAAAGATATGGTCGGACCGTGCTCTGCCAGACACGGCCCAGTTCGTTTTAAGGTGTTGATCAACCTTTTCGTCTGGATGTTATGCAGCCGTTTAGAAACTTCCAAGTATTTGGCTGGGCCGCGCTCCCCAACATCCCCTGTCACGGCCCAGCTCATTTCGTGGCGTTAAAAAATCATTTCGTTTTGATGTTATGCATATATTTAACAACGTTTAAATCAACGGCTGGTCGTGCTCCCCCAAACACGGTCCAGCTCATTTCACGATGCCGAAAACAATTTCTCGTCTGGATGGTATGAAGTTTTTCAAAAACATTCGATTTGATGACTGGGCCCTGCTCCCCCAAACACGGCCCAGTTCCTTTCAAGGTGTTGAAGAACTTTTTCGTCTGGATGTTATGCACACGTTTAAAACCATTCAAGTTTATAGCTTGGCCGCGCTCCCCAACATCCCCTGTCACGGCCCAGCTCATTTCGCGGCGAGAAAGATGCTTTTTGTTTTGATCCTTTGCAGATTTTCAACAACGTTTAAATGAATGGCTCGTCGTGCTCCCCGAAACACGATCCAGCTCATTTCACGGTGTTAAAGCATTTTCTCGTCTGGATGAAATGAAAGTTTTCAAAATAATTCAAAGTTTTGGCTTGGCCGTGCTCCCCCAAACACAACCCAGTTCCTTTCACAGTCTTGAAGAACTTTTTCGTCCAGATGTTATGCACCCATTTAAAACCATTCAAGTTTGTGGCTGGGCCGTGCTCCCCAACATCCCCTGTCACGTCCCAGCTCATTTCCCAGCGTTGAAGAATCATTTCGTTTTGATGTTATGCAGATTGTCAACAACGTTCAAATGAACGGCTGGTCGTGCTTCCCAAAACACGATCCAGCTCATTTCACGGTGTCAAACAATTTTCTCATTTGGATGGTAAGAAACTCTTCAAAAACATTCGAATTTATGGCTGGGCCGTGCTCCCCCAAACACGGCCCAGTTCCTTTCACAATGTTAAAGAACCTTTTCGTCTGGATGTTATGCGCACGTTTAAAACCATTCAAGTTTATGGCTGGGCCGCGCTCCCCAACATCCTCTGTCACGTCCCAGCTCATTTCTCAGCGTTGAAGAATCATTTCGTTTTGATGTTATGCAGATTGTCAACAACCTTCAAATCAACGGCTGGTCGTGCTCCCCCAAACACGATCCAGCTCATTTCACGGTGTCAAACAATTTTCTCGTCTGGATGGTATGAAGCTTTTCAAAAACATTCGATTTTATGACTGGGCCCTGCTCCCCCAAACACGGCCCAGTTCCTTTCAAGGTGTTGAAGAACTTTTTCGTCTGGATGTTATGCACACGTTTAAAACCATTCAAATTTATGGCTGGACCGCGCTCCCCAACATCCCCTGTCACGGCCCAGCTCATTTCGTGGTGTTGAAAAGTCCTTTCGTTTTGATGTTATGCAGATTGTCAACAACGTTTAAATCAACGGCTGGTCGTGCTTCTTCAAACACGATGCAGTTCATTTCACGGAGTTAAAGCAGTTTCTCGTCTGGATGTTATTAGGTTTTTCAAATACCATCAAATTTATGGCTGGACCGTGCTTTCCCAAACACGGCCCAGTTTCTTTCACGGTGTTGAACAACTTTTTTTGTCTGGATGTTATGCAGCCATTTAAAAACCATTCAAGTTTATGGCTGGGCCGCGCTCCCCAACATCCCTTGTCGCGGCCCAGCTGATTTTGCGGCGTTGAAAAATGTTTTCGTCGTGATGTTATGCAGATAGTCAACAACGGTTAAATGAACGGCTGGTCGTGCTTCCTTAAACACGGTCCAGTTTTTTTCACAGTGTTAAAGCATTTTTTCGTCTGGATGGTATGAAGCTTTTCAAAAACGATCAAGTAAATGCCTGGGGACTGTTCCCCCAAACACGGCCTAGTTTCTTTCACGGTGTTGAAGAATTTTTTTCGTCTGGATGTTATGCAGCCATTTAAAACCATTCAAGTTTATAGCTGGGCCGCGCTCCCCAACATCCCCTGTCACGGCACAGCTCATTTCGCGGCGTTGAAAAATTCTTTTGCAGTGAAGTTATGCAGATTGTCAACAACGTTCAAATCAACGGCTGGTCGTGCTCCCCCAAACACGATCCAGCTCATTTCACGGTGTTAAAGCATTTTCCCGTCTGGATGGTATGAAGCTTTTCAAAATCATTCAAAGATATGGTCGGACCGTGCTCTGCCAGACACGGCCCAGTTCGTTTTAAGGAGTTGATCAACCTTTTCGTCGGGATGTTATGCAGCCGTTTAAAAACTTCCAAGTTTTTTGCTGGGCCGCGCTCCCCAACATCCCCTGTCACGGCCCAGCTCATTTCGCGGCGAGAAAGATGCTTTTCGTTTTGATGCTTTGCAGACTTTCAACAACGTTTAAATGAATGGCTCGTCGTGCTCCCCCAAACACGATCCAGCTCATTTCACGGTGTTAAAGCATTTTCTCGTCTGGATGGTATGAAAGTTTTCAGAATAATTCAAAGTTATGGCTGGGCCGTGCTCCCCCAAACACGGCCCAGTTCCTTTCTCAGTCTTGAAGAACTTTTTCGTCCAGATGTTATGCAGCCATTTAAAACCATTCAAGTTTATGGCTGCGCCGCGCTCCCCAACATGCCCTGTCACGGCCCAGCTAAATTCGCAGAGTTGAATAACCTTTTCGTCGTGATGTTATGCAGATTGTCAACAACCTTCAAATCAACGGCTGGTCGTGCTTCTTCAAACACGATGCAGCTCATTTCACGGTGTTAAAACATTTCTCGTCTGGATGGTATGAAGCTTTTCAGAAACATTCAATTTTATGGCTGGGCCCTGCTCCCCCAAACACGGTTCAGTTCTTTTCACGGTGTTGAAGAACTTTTTTTCGTCTGGATGTTATGCAGCTATTTAAAACCATTCAAGTTTGTGGCTGGGCCGTGCTCCCCAACATCCCCTGTCACGGCCCAGCTCATTTCACGGCGTTGAAGAATCATTTCGTTTGGATGTTATGCAGACAGTCAACAACGTTCAAATGAACGGCTGGTCGTGTTTCCCAAAACACGATCCAGCTCATTTCACGGTGTCAAACAATTTTCTCGTTTGAATGGTATGAAGCTTTTCAAAAACATTCGAATTTATGGCTGGGCCGTGCTCCCCCAAACACGGCCCAGTTCCTTTCACAAACATAAAGAACCTTTTTGTCTGGATGTTATGCACACGTTTAAAACCATTCAAGTTTATGGCTGGGCCGCGCTCCCCAACATCCCCTGTCACGGCCCAGCTCATTTCGTGGTGTTGAAAAGTCATTTCGTTATGATGTTATGCAGATACTTAACAACGTTTAAATCAACGGCTGGTCGTGCTCCCCCAAACACGGTCCAGCTCATTTCACGGTGTCGAAAACAATTTCTCGTCTGGATGGTATGAAGCTTTTCAAAACCACTCAAATTTTTGGCTGGGCCGTGCTCCCCCAATCGCGGCCCAGTTCTTTTCACGGTGTTGAACAACTTTTTCGTCTGGATGTTATGCAGCCATTTAAAACCGTTCAAGTTTTTTGCTGGGCCGCGCTCCCCAACATCCCCTGTCACGGCCCAGCCAATTTTGCGGCGTTGAAGAGTCTTTCGTTTTATGCAGATTGTCAACAACGTTCAAATCAAAAGCGGGTCGTGCTCCCCCAAACACGGTCCAGCTCATTTCACGGTGTTGAAAACTATTTTCGTCTGCATGGTAGTAGGCTTTTCAAAAACACTCGATTTTATGGCTGGGCCGTGCTCCCCCAAACACGGCCCAGTTCCTTTCACGGTGTTGAAGAATCTTTTCGTTTGATGTTATGCAAATTGTCAACAACGTTCGATTGAACAGTTGGTCGTGCTCCCCCAAACACGGTTCAGCTCATTTCACGGTGCTGAAGCATTTGTTCGTCTGGATCATATGAAGCTTTTCAAATGCCATCAAGATTCCGGCTGGGCCGTTCATATTTCAGCACGGCCCAGTGCTTTTCATGGTGTTAAAGATCTTTTTCGTCTGGATAATTTGCAGCCATCTAAAACCATTTATGTTTATGGCTGGGCCGTGCTCCCCAACATCCCCTGTCGCGACCCAGCTCATTTCGCGGCGTTGAGTAACTTTTTTGTCGTGATGTTATGCAGATTGTCAACAATGTTCAAATCAACGGCTGGTCGTGCTCCCCCAAACACGATCGAGCTCATTTCACGGAGTTAAAGCATTTTCTCGTCTGGATGGTATTAAGCTTTTCAAATACCATCAAATTTATGGCTGGGCCGTGTTCCCCCAAACACGGCCCAGTTTCTTTCACGGTGTTGAAAATTTTTTTTTTGTCTGGATGTTATGCAGCCATTTACAAACCATTCAAGTTTGTGGCTGGGCCGCGCTCCCCAACATCCCCTGTCACGGCCCAGCTGATTTTGCGGCGTTGAAAAATGTTTTCGTCGTGATGTTATGCAGATTGTCAACAACGGTTAAATGAACGGCTGGTCGTGCTTCCCCAAACACGGCCCAGTTCCTTTCACGGTGTTGAAGAACCTTTTCGTCTGGATGATATGCACACGTTTAAAACCATTCAAGTTTATGGCTGGGCCGCTTCCCAACATCCCCTGTCACGGCCCAGCTCATTTCGTGGTGTTGAAAAGTCATTTCGTTTTGATGTTATGCAGATATTTAAAAACTTTCAAATCAACGGCTGGTCGTGCTCCCCCAAACACGATCCAGTTCATTTCACGGAGTTAAGCATTTTCTCGTCTGGATGTTATTAGGCTTTTCAAATACCACCAATTTTATGGCTGGACCGTGCTCCCCCAAACACGGCTCAGTTCCTTTCACGGTGTTGAAGAACCTTTTCGTATGGATGTTATGCACACGTTTAAAACCATTCAAGTTTATGGCTGGGCCGCGCTCCCCAACATCCCCTGTCACGGCCCAGCTCATTTTGCGGCGTTGAATAACCTTTTCGTCGTGATGTTATGCAGATTGTCAACAACGGTTAAATGAACGGCTGGTCGTGCTCCCCCAAACACGGTCCAGTTTTTTTCACAGTGTTAAAGCATTTTCTCGTCTGGATGGTATGATGCTTTTTAAAAACGATCAAGTTAATGCCTGGGGACTGCTTCCCCAAACACGGCCCAGTTTCTTTCACGGTGTTGAACAACTTTTTTCGTCTGGATGTTATGCAGCAATTTAAAACCGTTCAATTTTATGGCTGGGCCGCGCTCCCAAACATCCCCTGTCACGGCCCAGCTCATTTCGCGGCGTTGAAGAGTCTTTCGTTTTATGCAGATTGTCAACAACGTTAAAATCAAAAACGGGTCGTGCTCCTCCAAACACGGTCCAGCTCATTTCACGGTGTTTAAAACTGTTTTCGTCTGGATGGTATGAAGCTTTTCAAAAACATTCGATTCTATGGCTGGGCCGTGCTCCCCCAAACACGGCCCATATCCTTTCACGGTGTTGAAGAACTTTTTCGTCCGGATGTTATGCACACGTTTAAAACCATTCAAGTTTATGGCTGGGCCGCGCTCCCCAACATCCCTTGTCACGGCCCAGCTCATTTCGCGGCGTTAAACTATCTTTTTGTAGTGATGTTATGCAGATTGTCAACAACGTTCGATTGAACAGTTGGTCGTGCTCCCTCAAACACGGTTCAGCTCATTTCACGGTGTTGAAGCATTTGTTCGTCTGGATCGTATGAAGCTTTTTAAACACCATCGAATTTCCGGCTGGGCCGTTCTTATTTCAGCACGGCCCAGTGCTTTTCACGGTGTTAAAAATCCTTTTCGTCTGGATAATTTGCAGCCATCTAAAACCATTTATGTTTATGGCTGGGCCGCGCTCACCAACATCCCCTGTCACGACCCAGCTCATTTCGCGGCGTTGAGTAACTTTTTCGTCGTGATGTTATGCAGATTGTCAACAACGTTCAAATCAACGGCTGGTCGTGCTCCCCCAAACACGATCGAGCTCATTTCACAAAGTTAAAGCATTTTCTCGTCTGGATGGTATTAATCTTTTCAAATACCATCAAATTTATGGCTGGGCCGTGCTCCCCCAAACACGGTCCAGTTTTTTTCACGGTGTTGAACACATTTTTTTGTCTGGATGTTATGCAGCCCTTTAAAAACCATTCAAGTTTATGGCTGGGCCGCGATCCCCAACATCCCCTGTCACGGCCCAGTTGATTTTGCGGCGTTGAAGAATGTTTTCGTCATGATGTTATGCAGATTGTCAACAACGGTTAAATGAACAGCTGGTCGTGCTCCCCCAAACACGGTCCAGTTTTTTTCACAGTGTTAAAGCACTTTCTCGTCTGGATGGTATGAAGCTTTTCCAAAGCGATCAAGTTAATGCCTGAGGACTGCTCCCCCAAACACGGCAAAGTTTCTTTCACGGTGTTGAACAACTTTTTTCGTCTGGATGTTATGCAGCCATTTAAAACCATTCAGGTTTATGGCTGGGCCGCGCTCTCCAACATCCCCTGTCACGGCCCAGCTCATTTCGCGGCGTTGAAAAGTCATTTCGGTTTGATGTCATGTAGATTGTCAACAACGTTCGAATCAACGGCTAGTCGTGCTCCCCCAAACACGATCCAGTTCATTTCACGGAGTTAAGCATTTTCTCGTCTGGATGTTATTAGGCTTTTCAAATACCACCAAATTTATGGCTGGACCGTGCTCCCCCAAACACGGCCCAGTTCCTTTCACGGTGTTGAAGAACATTTTCGTCTGGATGTTATGCACACGTTTAAAACCATTCAAGTTTATGGCTGGGCCGCGCTCCCCAACATCCCCTGTCACGGCCCAGCTCATTTCGCGGCGTTGAAGAATGTTTTCATCGTGATGTTATGCAGATTGTCAACAACGGTTAAATGAACGGCTAGTCGTGCTCCCCCAAACACGGTCCAGTTTTTTTCACAGTGTTAAAGCATTTTCTCGTCTGGATGGTATGATGCTTCTTAAAAACGATCAAGTTAATGCCTGGGGACTGCTTCCCCAAACACGGCCCAGTTTCTTTTACGGTGTTGAACAACTTTTTTCGTCTGGATGTTATGCAGCCATTTAAAACCGTTCAATTTTATGACTGGGCCGCGCTCCCAAACATCTTCTGTCACGGCCCAGCTCATTTCGCGGCGTTGAGAAGTCATTTCGGTTTGATGTTATGTAGATTGTCAACAACGTTCGAATCAACAACTGGTCGTGCTCCCCCAAACACGATCCAGCTCGTTTCACGGTGTCAAACAATTTTCTCGTTTGGATGGTATGAAGCTTTTCAAAAACATTCGAATTTATGGCTAGGCCGTGCTCCCTCAAACACGGCCCAGTTCCTTTCACGGTGTTGAACAACCTTTTCGTCTGGATGTTATGCACACGTTTAAAACCATTCAAGTTTATGGCTAGGCCGCTTCCCAACATCCCCTGTCACGGCCCAGCTCATTTCGCGGCGTTGAAGAATCTTTTTGTAGTGAAGTTATGCAGATTGTCAACAACCTTCAAATCAATGGCTGGTCGTGCTCCCCCAAACACCATCCAGCTCATTTCACGGTGTTACAGCATTTTCCCGTCTGGATGGTATGAAGCTTTTCAAAAACATTCAAAGATATGGTCGAACCGTGCTCTGCCAGACACGGCCCAGTTCGTTTTATGGTGTTCATCAACCTTTTCGTCTGGATGTTATGCAGCCGTTTAGAAACTTCCAAGTTTTTGGCTATGCCGCGCTCTTCAACATCCCCTGTCACGGCCCAGCTCATTTCGTTGCGTTGAAAAGTCATTTCGTTTTGATGTTATGCAGATATTTAACAACGTTTAAATCAACGGCTGGTCGTGCTCCCCCAAACACGATCCAGTTCATTTCACGGAGTTAAAGCATTTTCTCGTCTAGATGTTATTAGGCTTTTCAAATACCATCAAATTTATGGCTGGACCGTGCTCCCCAAAACACGGCCCAGTTTCTTTCACGGTGTTGAACACCTTTTTTTGTCTGGATGTTATGCAGCCATTTAAAAACCATTCAAGTTTATGGCTGGGCCGCGCTCCCCAACATCCCCTGTCACGGCCCAGCTCATTTCGTGGTGTTGAAAAGTCCTTTCGTTTTGATGTTATGCAGATTGTCAACAACGTTTAAATCAACGGCTGGTCGTGCTTCCCCAAACACGATCCAGTTCATTTCACGGAGTTAAAGCATTTTCTCGTCTGGATGGTATGAAGCTTTTCAAAAGCCATCAAGTTAATGCCTGGGGATTGCTCCCCCAAACATGGCCCAGTTTCTTTCACGGTGTTGAACAACTTTTTTCGTGTGGATGTTATGCAGCCATTTAAAACCATTGAAGTTTATGGCTGGGCCGCGCTCCCCAACATCCCCTGTCACGGCCCAGCTCATTTCGCGGCGTTGAGAAGTCATTTCGTAGTGATGTTATGCAGATTGTCAACAACGTTCAAATGAACGGCTGGTCGTGCTCCCCCAAACACGATCCAGCTCATTTCACGGTGTCAAACAATTTTCTCGTTTGCATGGTATGAAGCTTTTCAAAAACATTCGATTTTATGGCTGGGCCGTGCTCCCCCAAACACGGCCCAATTCCTTTCACGGTGTTGATCAACCTTTTCGTCTGGATGTTATGCACACGTTTAAAACCATTCAAGTTTATGGCTGGGCCGCGCTCCCCAACATCCCCTGTCACGGCCCAACTCATTTCGTGGTGTTGAAAAGTCATTTCGTTTTAATGTTATGCAGATATTTAACAACGTTTAAATCAACGGCTGGTCGTGCTCCCCCAAACACGATCCAGCTCATTTCACGGAGTTAAGCATTTTCTCGTCTGGATGTTATTAGGCTTTTCAAATACCACCAAATTTATGGCTGGACCGTGCTCCCCCAAACACGGCCCAGTTCCTTTCACGGTGTTGAAGAACCTTTTCGTATGGATGTTATGCACACGTTTAAAACCATTCAAGTTTATGGCTGGGCCGCGCTCCCCAACATCCCCTGTCACGGCCCAGCTCATTTCGCGGCGTTGAAGAATGTTTTCGTCGTGATGTTATGCAGATTGTCAACAACGGTTAAATGAACGGCTGGTCGTGCTCCCCCAAACACGGTCCAGTTGTTTTCACAGTGTTAAAGCATTTTCTCGTCTGGATGGTATGATGCTTTTTAAAAACGATCAAGTTAATGCCTGGGGACTGCTTCCCCAAACACGGCCCAGTTTCTTTCACGGTGTTGAAAAACTTTTTTCGTCTGGATGTTATGCAGCCATTTAAAACCGTTCAATTTTATGGCTGGGCCGCGCTCCCCAAACATCCCGTGTCACGGCCCAGCTCATTTCGCGGCGGTGAAGAGTCTTTCGTTTTATGCAGATTGTCAACAACGTTCAAATCAAAAACGGGTCGTGCTCCTCCAAACACGGTCCAGCTCATTTCACGGTGTTTAAAACTGTTTTCGTCTGGATGGTATGAAGCTTTTCAAAAACATTCGATTCTATGGTTGGGCCGTGCTCCCCCAAACACGGCCCAGTTCCTTTCACGGTGTTGAAGAACTTTTTCGTCTGGATGTTATGCACACGTTTAAAACCACTCAAGTTTATGGCTGGGCCGCGCTCCCCAACATCCCTTGTCACGGCCCAGCTCATTTCGCGGCGTCTAACTATCTTTTTGTAGTGATGTTATGCAAATTGTCAACAACGTTCGATTGAACAGTTGGTCGTGCTCCCCCAAACACGGTTCAGCTCATTTCACGGTGTTGAAGCATTTGTTCGTCTGGATCGTATGAAGCTTTTTAAATACCATCGAATTTCCGGCTGGGCCAATCTTATTTCAGCACGGCCCAATGCTTTTCACGGTGTTAAAAACCTTTTTTGTCTGGATAATTTGCAGCCATTTAAAACCATTTATGTTTATGGCTGGGCCGCGCTCACCAACATCCCCTGTCACGACCCAGCTCATTTCGCGGCGTTGAGTAACTTTTTCGTCGTGATGTTATGCAGATTGTCAACAACGTTCAAATCAACGGCTGGTCGTGCTCCCCCAAACACGATCAAGCTCATTTCACGGAGTTAAAGCATTTTCTCGTCTGGATGGTATTAATCTTTTCAAATACCATCAAATCTATGGCTGGGCCGTGCTCCCCCAAACACGGCCCAGTTTTTTTCACGGTGTTGAACACATTTTTTTGTCTCGATGTTATGCAGCCCTTTAAAAACCATTCAAGTTTATGGCTGGGCCGCGATCCCCAACATCCCCTGTCACGGCCCAGCTGATTTTGCGGCGTTGAAGAATGTTTTCGTCATGATGTTATGCAGATTGTCAACAACGGTTAAATGAACAGCTGGTCGTGCTCCCCCAAACACGGTCCAGTTTTTTTCACAGTGTTAAAGCATTTTCTCGTCTGGATGGTATGAAGCTTTTCAAAAGCGATCAAGTTAATGCCTGGGGACTGCTTCCCCAAACACGGCAAAGTTTCTTTCACGGTGTTGAACAACTTTTTTTGTCTGGATGTTATGCAGCCATTTAAAACCATTCAAGTTTATGGCTGGGCCGCGCACCCCAACATCCCCTGTCGCGGCCCAGCTGATTTTGCGGCGTTGAAGAATGTTTTCGTCGTGATGTTATGCAGATTGTCAACAACGGTTAAATGAACGGCTGGTCGTGCTTCCTTAAACACGGTCCAGTTTTTTTCACAGTGTTAAAGCATTTTTTCGTCTGGATGGTATGAAGCTTTTCAAAAACGATCAAGTAAATGCCTGGGGACTGCTCCCCCAAACACGGCCCAGTTTCTTTAACGGTGTTGAAGAATTTTTTTCGTCTGGATGTTATGCAGCCATTTAAAACCATTCAAGTTTATGGCTGCGCCGCGCTCCCCAACATCCCCTGTCACGGCCCAGCTAAATTCGCAGAGTTGAATAACTTTTTCGTCGTGATGTTATGCAGATTGTCAACAACGTTCAAATCAACGGCTGGTCGTGCTCCCCCAAACACGGTCCAGTTTTTTTCACAGTGTTAAAGCATTTTCTCGTCTGGATGGTATGAAGCTTTTCAAAAGCGATCAAGTTAATGCCTGGGGACTGCTCCCCCAAACACGGCCCAGTTTCTTTCACGGTGTTGAACAACTTTTTTCGTCTGGATGTTATGCAGCCATTTAAAACCATTCAAGTTTATGGCTGGGCCGCGCTCCCAAACATCCCTTGTCACGGCCCAGCTCATTTCGCTGTGTTGAGAAGTCATTTCGTTTTGATGTTATGTAGATTGTCAACAACGTTCAACTCAACGGCTGGTCGTGCTCCCCCAAACACGATCCAGGTCATTTCACGGTGTCAAACAATTTTCTCGTTTGCATGGTATGAAGCTTTTCAAAAACATTCGATTTTATGGCTGGGCCGTGCTCCCCCAAACACGGCCCAGTTCCTTTCACGGTGTTGAAGAACCTTTTCGTCTGGATGTTATGCACACGTTTAAAACCATTCAAGTTTATGGCTGGGCCGCTTCCCAACATCCCCTGTCACGGCACAGCTCATTTCGAGACGTTGAAGAATCTTTTTGTAGTGAAGTTATGCAGATTGTCAACAACCTTCAAATCAACGGCTCGTCGTGCTCCCCCAAACACGATCCAGCTCATTTCACGGTGTTAAAGCTTTTTCCTGTCTGGATGGTATGAAGCTTTTCAAAAAACATTCAAAGATATGGTCGGACCGTGCTCTGCCACACACGGCCCAGTTCGTTTTAAAGTGTTGATCAACCTTTTCGTCGGGTTGTTATGCAGCCGTTTAGAAACTTTTAAGTATTTGGCTGGGCCGCGCTCCCCAACATCCCCTGTCACGGCCCAGCTCATTTCGTGGCGTTAAAAAATCATTTCGTTTTGATGTTTTGCAGATATTTAACAACGTTTAAATCAACGGCTGGTCGTGCTCCCCCAAACACGGTCCAGCTCATTTTACGATGCCGAAAACATATTTCTCGTCTGGATGGTATGAAGCTTTTCAAAAACATTCGATTTTATGACTGGGCCCTGCTCCCCCAAACACGGCCCAGTTCCTCTCACGGTGTTGAAGACCTTTTTCGTCTGGATGTTATGCACACGTTTAAAACCATTCAAGTTTATGGCTGGGCCGCGCTCCCCAACATCCCCTGTCACGGCCCAGCTCATTTCGCGGCGTTGAAAAATTCTTTTGCAGTGAAGTTATGCAGATTGTCAACAACCTTCAAATCAACGGCTGGTCGTGCTCCTCCAAACACGATCCAGCTCATTTCACGGTGTTAAAGCATTTTCCCGTCATGATGGTATGAAGCTTTTCAAAAACATTCAAAGATATGGTCGGACCGTGTTCTGCCAGACACGGCCCAGTTCGTTTTAAAGTGTTGATCAACCTTTTCGTCGGGATGTTATGCAGCCGTTTAAAAACTTCCAAGTTTTTTGCTGGGCCGCGCTCCCCAACATCCCCTGTCACGGCCCAGCTCATTTCGCGGCGAGAAAGATGCTTTTCGTTTTGATGCTTTGCAGATTTTCAACAACGTTTAAAAGAATGGCTCGTCGTGCTCCTCCAAACACGATCCAGCTCATTTCACGGTGTCAAAGCATTTTCTCGTCTGGATGGTATGAAAGTTTTCAGAATAATTCAAAGTTATGGCTTGGCCGTGCTCCCCCAAACACAGCCCAGTTCCTTTCACAGTCTTGAAAAACTTTTTCGTCCAGATGTTATGCAGCCATTTAAAACCATTCAAGTTTGTGGCTGGGCCGTGCTCCCCAACATCCCCTGTCGCGGCCCAGCTCACTTCACGGCGTTGAAAAATCATTTCGTTTTGATGTTATGCAGATTGTCAACAACGTTCAATTGAACGGCTGGTCGTGCTTCTCCAAACACGATCCAGCTCATTTCACGGTGTCAAACAGTTTTCTCATTTGGATGGTAGGAAACTCTTCAAAAACATTCGAATTTATGGCTGGGCCGTGCTCCCCCAATCACGGCCCAGTTCCTTTCACAATGTTAAAGAACCTTTTCGTCTGGACGTTATGCACACGTTTGAAACCATTCAAGTTTATGGCTGGGCCGCGCTCCCCAACATCCCCTGTCACGGCCCAGCTCATTTCGCGGCGTTGAAAAATCTTTTTGTAGTGAAGTTATGCAGATTGTCAACAACCTTCAAATCAACGGCTGGTCGTGCTCCCCCAAACACGATCCAGCTCATTTCACGGTGTTAAAGCATTTTCTCGTCTGGATGGTATGAAGCTTTTCAAAAACATTCAAAGATATGGCCGGACCGTGCTCGGCCAGACACGGCCCAGTTCGTTTTAAGGTGTTGATCAACCTTCTCGTCGAGATGTTATGCACACGTTTAAAAACTTTTAAGATTTTAGCTGGGCCGCGCTCCCCAACATCCCCTGTCACGGCCCAGCTCATTTCGTGGTGTTGAAAAGTCATTTCGTTTTGATGTTATGCAGATATTTAACAACGTTTAAATCAACGGCTGGTCGTGCTCCCCCAAACACGGTCCAGTTCATTTCACGGAGTTAAAGCATTTTCTCGTCTGGATGTTATTAGGCTTTTCAAATACCATCAAATTTATGGCTGGACCGTGCTCCCCCAAACACGGCCCAGTTTCTTTCAAGGTGTTGAACAACTTTTTCTGTCTGGATGTTATGCAGCCATTTAAAAACCATTCAAGTTTATGGCTGGGCCGCGCTCCCCAACATCCCCTGTCACGGCCCAGCTCATTTCGTGGTGTTGAAAAGTCCTTTCGTTTTGATGTTATGCAGATTGTCAACAACGTTTAAATCAACGGCTGGTCGTGCTCTTCCAAACACGATCCAGTTCATTTCACGGAGTTAAAGCATTTTCTCGTCTGGATGTTATTAGGTTTTTCAAATACCATCAAATTTATGGCTGGACCGTGCTCCCCCAAACACGGCCCAGTTTCTTTCACGGTGTTGAACAACTTTTTTTGTCTGGATGTTATGCAGCCATTTAAAAACCATTCAAGTTTATGGCTGGGCCGCGCTCCCCAACATCCCCTGTCGCGGCCCAGCTGATTTTGCGGCGTTGAAGAATGTTTTTGTCGTGATGTTATGCAGATTGTCAACAACGGTTAAATGAACGGCTGGTCGTGCTTCCTTAAACACGGTCCAGTTTTTTTCACAGTGTTAAAGCATTTTTTCGTCTGGATGGTATGAAGCTTTTCAAAAACGATCAAGTAAATGCCTGGGGACTGCTCCTCCAAACACGGCCCAGTTTCTTTCACGGTGTTGAAGAATTTTTTTCGTCTGGATGTTATGCAGCCATTTAAAACCATTCAAGTTTATAGCTGGGCCGCGCTCCCCAACATCCCCTGTCACGGCCCAGCTCATTTCGCGGCGTTGAAGAATTATTTTGTAGTGAAGTTATGCAGATTGTCAACAACGTTCAAATCAACGGCTGGTCGTGCTCCCCCAAACACGATCCAGCTCATTTCACGGTGTTAAAGCATTTTCTCGTCTGGATGGTATGAAGCTTTTCAAGAACATTCAAAGATATGGTCGGACCGTGCTCTGCCAGACACGGCCCAGTTCGTTTTAAGGTGTTGATCAACCTTTTCGTCGGGATCTTATGCAACCGTTTGAAAACTTCCAAGTTTTTTCTGGGCCGCGCTCCCCAACATCCCCTGTCACGGCCCAGCTCATTTCGCGGCGAGAAAGATGCTTTTCGTTTTGATGCTTTGCAGACTTTCAACAACGTTTAAATGAAGGGCTCGTCGTGCTCCCCCAAACACGATCCAGCTCATTTCACGGTGTTAAAGCATTTTCTCGTCTGGATGGTATGAAAGTTTTCAGAATAATTCAAAGTTATGGCTGGGCCGTGCTCCCCCAAACACGGCCCAGTTCCTTTCACAGTCTTGAAGAACTTTTTCGTCCAGATGTTATGCAGCCATTTAAAACCATTCAAGTTTATGGCTGCGCCGCGCTCCCCAACATGCCCTGTCACGGCCCAGCTAAATTCGCAGAGTTGAATAACCTTTTCGTCGTGATGTTATGCAGATTGTCAACAACGTTCAAATCAACGGCTGGTCGTGCTTCTTCAAACACGATGCAGCTCATTTCACGGTGTTAAAACATTTCTCGTCTGGATGGTATGAAGCTTTTCAGAAACATTCAATTTTATGGCTGGGCCCTGCTCCCCCAAACGCGGTTCAGTTCTTTTCACGGTGTTGAAGAACTTTTTTTCGTCTGGATGTTATGCAGCTATTTAAAACCATTCAAGTTTGTGGCTGGGCCGTGCTCCCCAACATCCCCTGTCACGGCCCAGCTCATTTCACAGCGTTGAAGAATCATTTCGTTTTGATGTTATGCAGACTGTCAACAACGTTCAAATCAACGGCTGGTCGTGCTTCCCAAAACACGATCCAGCTCATTTCACGGTGTCAAACAATTTTCTCGTTTGAATGGTAGGAAACTCTTCAAAAACATTCGAATTTATGGCTGGGCCGTGCTCCCCCAAACACGGCCCAGTTCCTTTCACAGTGTTAAAGAACCTTTTTGTCTGGATGTTATGCACACGTTTAAAACCATTCAAGTTTATGGCTGGGCCGCGCTCCCCAACATCCCCTGTCACGGCCCAGCTCATTTCGTGGTGTTGAAAAGTCATTTCGTTATGATGTTATGCAGATACTTAACAACATTTAAAGCAACGGCTGGTCGTGCTCCCCCAAACACGGTCCAGCTCATTTCACGGTGTCGAAAACAATTTCTCGTCTGGATGGTATGAAGCTTTTCAAATACCATCAAATTTGTGGCTGGGCCGTGCTCCCCCAATTGCGGCCCAGTTCCTTTCACGGTGTTGAAGAACTTTTTCGTCTGGATGTTAATCAGCCTTTTAAAACCGTTCAAGTTTATGGCTGGGCCGCGCTCCCCAACATCCCCTGCCACGGCCCAGCCCATTTTGCGGCGTTGAAGAGTCTTTCGTTTTATGCAGATTGTCAACAACGTTCAAATCAAAAGCGGGTCGTGCTCCCCCAAACACGGTCCAGCTCATTTCACGGTGTTGAAAACTATTTTCGTCTGCATGGTATTAGGCTTTTCAAAAACACTCGATTTTATGGCTGGGCCGTGCTCCCCCAAACACGGCCCAGTTCCTTTCACAGTGTTGAAGAATTTTTTCGTTTGATGTTAAGCAAATTGTCAACAACGTTCGATTGAACAGTTGGTCGTGCTCCCCCAAACACGGTTCAGCTCATTTCACGGTGTTGAAGCATTTGTTCGTCTGGATCATATGAAGCTTTTCAAATGCCATCAAGACTCCGGTTGGGCCGTTCATATTTCAGCACGGCCCAGTGCTTTTCACGGTGTTAAAGATCCTTTTCGTCTGGATAATTCGCAGCCATCTAAAACCATTTATGTTTATGGCTGGGCCGTGCTCCCCAACATCCCCTGTCGCGACCCAGCTCATTTCGCGGCGTTGAGTAACTTTTTTGTCGTGATGTTATGCAGATTGTCAACAACGTTCAAATCAATGGCTGGTCGTGCTCCCCCAAGCACGATGGAGCTCATTTCACGGAGTTAAAGCATTTTCTCGTCTGGATGGTATTAAGCTTTTCAAATACCATCAAATTTATGGCTGGGCCGTGTTCCCCCAAACACGGCCCAGTTCCTTTCACGGTGTTGAAAATTTTTTTTTGTCTGGATGTTACGCAGCCATTTAAAAACCATTCAAGTTTGTGGCTGGGCCGCGCTCCCCAACATCCCCTGTCACGGCCCAGCTGATTTTGCGGCGTTGAAGAATGTTTTCGTCGTGATGTTATGCAGATTGTCAACAACGGTTAAATGAACGGCTGGTCGTGCTCCCCCAAACACGGTCCAGTTTTTTTCACAGTGTTAAAGCATTTTCTCCTCTGGATGGTATGAAGCTTTTCAAAAGCGAACAAGCTAATGCCTGGGGACTGCTCCCCCAAACACGGCCCAGTTTCTTTCACGGTGTTGAAAAAATTTTTTCGTTTGGATGTTATGCAGCCATTTAAAACCATTCAAGTTTATGGCTGGGCCGCGCTCTCCAACATCCCCTGTCACGGCCCAGCTCATTTCGCGGCGTTGAGAAGTCATTTCGGTTTGATGTTATGTAGATTGTCAACATCGTTTGAATCAACGGCTGGTCGTGCTTCCCTAAACACGATCCAGCTCATTTCACGGTGTCAAACAATTTTCTCGTTTGGATGGTATGAAGCTTTTCAAAAACATTCGATTTTATGGCTAGGCCGTGTTCCCCTAAACACGGCCCAATTCCTTTCACGGTGTTGAAGAACCTTTTCGTCTGGATGTTATGCACACGTTTAAAACCATTCAAGTTTATGGCTGGGCCGTTTCCCAACATCCCCTGTCACGGCCCAGCTCATTTCGCGGCGTTGAAGAATCTTTTTGTAGTGAAGTTATGCAGATTGTCAACAACCTTCAAATCAACGGCTGGTCGTGCTGCCCCAAACACGATCCAGCTCATTTCACGGTGTTAAAGCATTTTCCCGTCTGGATGGTATGAAGCTTTTCAAAAACATTCAAAGATATGGTCGAACCGTGCTCTGCCAGACACGGCCCAGTTCGTTTTATGGATTTCATCAACCTTTTCGTCTGGATGTTATGCAGCCGTTCAGAAACTTCCAAGTTTTTGGCTGGGCCGCGCTCCCCAACATCCCCTGTCACGGCCCAGCTCTTTTCGTGGTGTTGAAAAGTCATTTCGTTTTGATGTTATGCAGATATTTAACAACGTTTAAATCAACGGCTGGTCGTGCTCCCCCAAACACGGTCCAGCTCATTTTACGGTGTCGAAAACAATTTCTCGTCTGGATGGTATGAAGCTTTTCAAAACCATTCAAATTTGTGGCTGGGCCGTGCTCCCCCAATTGCGGCCCAGTTCCTTTCACGGTGTTGAAGAACTTTTTCGTCTGGATGTTAATCAGCCTTTTAAAACCGTTCAAGTTGATGACTGGGCCGTGCTCCCCAACATCTCCTGTCACGGCCCAGCTCATTTCGCGGCGTTGAAAAGTCTTTCGTTTTATGCAGATTGTCAACAACGTTCAAAT
Organism: Trididemnum miniatum; assembly: GCA_964006365.1. Classification (NCBI taxonomy): domain Eukaryota; kingdom Metazoa; phylum Chordata; class Ascidiacea; order Aplousobranchia; family Didemnidae; genus Trididemnum; species Trididemnum miniatum. The sequence goes on along the minus strand of OZ023235.1, from coordinate 17,718,731 downwards.
CAAAAGCGGGTCGTGCTCCCCCAAACACGGTCCAGCTCATTTCACGGTGTTGAAAACTATTTTCGTTTGCATGGTGTTAAGCTTTTTAAAAACACTCGATTTTATGGCTGGGCCATGCTCTTCCAAACACGGCCCAGTTCCTTTCACGGTGTTGAAATATCTTTTCGTTTGATGTTAAGCAGATTGTTAACAACGTTCGATTGAACAGTTGGTCGTGCTCCCCCAAACACGGTTCAACTCAATTCACGGTGTTGAAGCATTTGTTCGTCTGGATCGTATGAAGCTTTTCAAATACCATCAAATTTCCGGCTGGGCCGTTTATATTTCAGCACGGCCCAGTGCTTTTCACGGTGTTAAAGATCCTTTTCGTCTGGATAATTTGCAGCCATTTAAAACCATTCAAGTTTATGGCTGGGCCGCGCTCCCCAACATCCCCTGTCACGACCCAGCTCATTTCGCGGCGTTGAGTAACTTTTTCGTCGTGATGTTATGCAGATTGTCAACAACGTTCAAATCAACGGCTGGTCGTGCTCCCCCGAACACGATCCAGCTCATTTCACGGTGTTCAAGCATTTTCTCGTCTGGATGGTATGAAGCTTTTCAAATACCATCAAATTTTTGGCTTGGCCGTGCTCCCCCAAACACGGCCCAGTTTCTTTCACGGTGTTAAACAACTTTTTTCGTCTGGAAGTTATGCAGCCATTTAAAAACCATTCAAGTTTATGGCTGGGCCGCGCTCCCCAACATCTCCTGTCACGGCGCAGTTGATTTTGCGGCGTTGAGGAGTCATTTCGTTTTGATGTTATGCAGATTGTCAACAACCTTCAAAAGAACGGCTCGTCGTGCTCCCCCAAACACGATCCAGCTCATTTCACGGTGTCAAGCATCTTTCTCGTCTGGATGGTATGAAACTTTTCAAAAACATTCGAAGTTATGGCTGGGCTGTGCTCCCCCAAACACGGCCCAGTTCCTTTCACGGTGTTGAAGAACCTTTTCGTCTGGATGTTATGCAGCCATTTAAGAAATTTTAAGTTCATGATTGGGCTGCGTTCCCCAACATCTTTTGCCACGGCTCAGCTCGTTTCGCGGCGTTGAACAATTTTTTCGTAGTGATGTTATGCAGACTTTCAAAAACGTTCAGTTGAACGCCTGGTCGTGTTTTCTCAAACACGATCCAGCTCATTTCACGGTGTTGAAACAATTTTTCGTTTAGATGGTATGAAGCTTTTTGAAAACCTTCAAAGGTATGGCTGGGCCGTGCTCCCCCAAACACAGCCCAGTTTTTTTCACGGTGTTGAAAAATTTTTTTCGTCCAAATGTTATGACACCATTTCAAAAGAATCAAGTTTATGGCTGGGCCGCGCTCCCCAACATCCCCTGTCACGACCCAGCTCGATTCACGCGTTGAAAAACTTTTTCGTCGTGAAGTCACGCAGATTGTCAACAATGTTCAAATCAACGGCTGGTCGTGCTCCTCCAAACACGATCCAGTTCATTTCACTGTGTTGAAAACAATCTTCTCGTCGGGACGGTATGAAGCTTTTTAAAAACATTCAAAGTTGTGGTCGGGTCGTGCTCCCCCAAACACAGCCCATTTTTTTTGACGGTGTGGAAAAACCTTTTCGTTTCCATGTTATGCACACGTTTAAAACCATTCAAGTTTATGGCTGGGCCGCGTTCCCCAGCATCCCCTGTCACGGCCCAGCTCATTTCGCGGCGAGAAAGATGCTTTTCGTTTTGATGCTTTGCAGACTTTCAACAACGTTTAAATGAATGGCTCGTCGTGCTCCCCCAAACACGATCCAGCTCATTTCACGGTGTTAAAGCATTTTCTCGTCTGGATGGTATGAAAGTTTTCAGAATAATTCAAAGTTATGGCTGGGCCGTGCTCCCCCAAACACAGCCCAGTTCCTTTCACAGTCTTGAAAAACTTTTTCGTCCAGATGTTATGCAGCCTATTAAAACCATTCAAGTTTGTGGCTGGGCCGTGCTCCCCAACATCCCCTGTCACGTCCCAGCTCATTTCACGGCGTTGAAAAATCATTTCGTTTTGATGTTATGCAGATTGTCAACAACGTTCAACTGAACGGCTGGTCGTGCTTCCCCAAACACGATCCAGCTCATTTCACGGTGTCAAACAATTTTCTCATTTGGATGGTAGGAAACTTTTCAAAACCATTCGACATTATGGCTGGGCCGTGCTCCCCCAATCACGGCCCAGTTCCTTTCACAATGTTGAAGAACTTTTCGTCTGGATGTTATGCACACGTTTAAAACCATTCAAGTTTATGGCTGGGCCGCGCTCCCCAACATCCCCTGTCACGGCCCAGCTCATTTCGCGGCGTTGAAGAATCTTTTTGTAGTGAAGTTATGCAGATTGTCAACAACCTTCAAATCAACGGCTGGTCGTGCTCCCCCAAACACGATCCAGCTCATCTCACGGTGTTAAAGCATTTTCTCGTCTGGATGGTATGAAGCTTTTCAAAAACATTCAAAGATATGGCCGGACCGTGCTCGGCCAGACACGGCCCAGTTCGTTTTAAAGTGTTGATCAACCTTCTTGTCGAGATGTTATGCACACGTTTAAAAACTTTTAAGATTTTAGCTGGGCCGCGCTCCCCAACATCCCCTGTCACGGCCCAGCTCATTTCGTGGTGTTGAAAAGTCATTTCGTTTTGATGTTATGCAGATATTTAACAACGTTTAAATCAACGGCTGGTCGTGCTCCCCCAAACACGGTCCAGTTCATTTCACGGAGTTAAAGCATTTTTTCGTCTGGATGTTATTAGGCTTTTCAAATACCATCAAATTTATGGCTGGACCGTGCTCCCCCAAACACGGCCCAGTTTCTTTCACGGTGTTGAACAACTTTTTCTGACTGGATGTTATGCAGCCATTTAAAAACCATTCAAGTTTATGGCTGGGCCGCGCTCCCCAACATCCCCTGTCACGGCCCAGCTCATTTCGTGGTGTTGAAAAGTCCTTTCGTTTTGATGTTATGCAGATTGTCAACAACGTTTAAATCAACGGCTGGTCGTGCTCCTCCAAACACGATCCAGTTCATTTCACGGAGTTAAAGCATTTTCTCGTCTGGATGTTATTAGGTTTTTCAAATACCATCAAATTTATGGCTGGGCCGTGCTCCCCCAAACACGGCCCAGTTTCTTTCACGGTGTTGAACAACTTTTTTTGTCTGGATGTTATGCAGCCATTTAAAAACCATTCAAGTTTATGGCTGGGCCGCGCTCCCCAACATCCCCTGTCGCGGCCCAGCTGATTTTGCGGTGTTGAAGAATGTTTTCGTCGTGATGTTATGCAGATTGTCAACAACGGTTAAATGAACGGCTGGTCGTGCTTCCTTAAACACGGTCCAGTTTTTTTCACAGTGTTAAAGCATTTTTTCGTCTGGATGGTATGAAGCTTTTCAAAAACGATCAAGTAAATGCCTGGGGACTGCTCCCCCAAACACGGCCCAGTTTCTTTAACGGTGTTGAAGAATTTTTTTCGTCTGGATGTTATGCAGCCATTTAAAACCATTCAAGTTTATGGCTGCGCCGCGCTCCCCAACATCCCCTGTCACGGCCCAGCTAAATTCGCAGAGTTGAATAACTTTTTCGTCGTGATGTTATGCAGATTGTCAACAACGTTCAAATCAACGGCTGGTCGTGCTTCCCCAAACACGGTCCAGTTTTTTTCACAGTGTTAAAGCATTTTCTCGTCTGGATGGTATGAAGCTTTTCAAAAGCGATCAAGTAAATGCCTGGGGACTGCTCCCCCAAACACGGCCCAGTTTCTTTCACGGTGTTGAACAACTTTTTTCGTCTGGATGTTATGCAGCCATTTAAAACCATTCAAGTTTATGGCTGGGCCGCGCTCCCAAACATCCCTTGTCACGGCCCAGCTCATTTCGCTGTGTTGAGAAGTCATTTCGTTTTGATGTTATGTAGATTGTCAACAACGTTCAACTCAACGGCTGGTCGTGCTCCCCCAAACACGATCCAGGTCATTTCACGGTGTCAAACAATTTTCTCGTTTGCATGGTATGAAGCTTTTCAAAAACATTCGATTTTATGGCTGGGCCGTGCTCCCCCAAACACGGCCCAGTTCCTTTCACGGTGTTGAAGAACCTTTTCGTCTGGATGTTATGCACACGTTTAAAACCATTCAAGTTTATGGCTGGGCCGCTTCCCAACATCCCCTGTCACGGCACAGCTCATTTCGAGACGTTGAAGAATCTTTTTGTAGTGAAGTTATGCAGATTGTCAACAACCTTCAAATCAACGGCTCGTCGTGCTCCCCCAAACACGATCCAGCTCATTTCACGGTGTCAAAGCTTTTTCCTGTCTGGATGGTATGAAGCTTTTCAAAAAACATTCAAAGATATGGTCGGACCGTGCTCTGCCACACACGGCCCAGTTCGTTTTAAAGTGTTGATCAACCTTTTCGTCGGGTTGTTATGCAGCCGTTTAGAAACTTTTAAGTATTTGGCTGGGCCGCGCTCCCCAACATCCCCTGTCACGGCCCAGCTCATTTCGTGGCGTTAAAAAATCATTTCGTTTTGATGTTTTGCAGATATTTAACAACGTTTAAATCAACGGCTGGTCGTGCTCCCCCAAACACGGTCCAGCTCATTTTACGATGCCGAAAACAATTTCTCGTCTGGATGGTATGAAGCTTTTCAAAAACATTCGATTTTATGACTGGGCCCTGCTCCCCCAAACACGGCCCAGTTCCTCTCACGGTGTTGAAGACCTTTTTCGTCTGGATGTTATGCACACGTTTAAAACCATTCAAGTTTATGGCTGGGCCGCGCTCCCCAACATCCCCTGTCACGGCCCAGCTCATTTCGCGGCGTTGAAAAATTCTTTTGCAGTGAAGTTATGCAGATTGTCAACAACCTTCAAATCAACGGCTGGTCGTGCTCCTCCAAACACGATCCAGCTCATTTCACGGTGTTAAAGCATTTTCCCGTCATGATGGTATGAAGCTTTTCAAAAACATTCAAAGATATGGTCGGACCGTGTTCTGCCAGACACGGCCCAGTTCGTTTTAAGGTGTTGATCAACCTTTTCGTCGGGATGTTATGCAGCCGTTTAAAAACTTCCAAGTTTTTTGCTGGGCCGCGCTCCCCAACATCCCCTGTCACGGCCCAGCTCATTTCGCGGCGAGAAAGATGCTTTTCGTTTTGATGCTTTGCAGATTTTCAACAACGTTTAAAAGAATGGCTCGTCGTGCTCCTCCAAACACGATCCAGCTCATTTCACGGTGTCAAAGCATTTTCTCGTCTGGATGGTATGAAAGTTTTCAGAATAATTCAAAGTTATGGCTTGGCCGTGCTCCCCCAAACACAGCCCAGTTCCTTTCACAGTCTTGAAAAACTTTTTCGTCCAGATGTTATGCAGCCATTTAAAACCATTCAAGTTTGTGGCTGGGCCGTGCTCCCCAACATCCCCTGTCGCGGCCCAGCTCACTTCACGGCGTTGAAAAATCATTTCGTTTTGATGTTATGCAGATTGTCAACAACGTTCAATTGAACGGCTGGTCGTGCTTCTCCAAACACGATCCAGCTCATTTCACGGTGTCAAACAGTTTTCTCATTTGGATGGTAGGAAACTTTTCAAAAACATTCCAATTTATGGCTGGGCCGTGCTCCCCCAATCACGGCCCAGTTCCTTTCACAATGTTAAAGAACCTTTTCGTCTGGACGTTATGCACACGTTTGAAACCATTCAAGTTTATGGCTGGGCCGCGCTCCCCAACATCCCCTGTCACGGCCCAGCTCATTTCGCGGCGTTGAAAAATCTTTTTGTAGTGAAGTTATGCAGATTGTCAACAACCTTCAAATCAACGGCTGGTCGTGCTCCCCCAAACACGATCCAGCTCATTTCACGGTGTTAAAGCATTTTCTCGTCTGGATGGTATGAAGCTTTTCAAAAACATTCAAAGATATGGCCGGACCGTGCTCGGCCAGACACGGCCCAGTTCGTTTTAAGGTGTTGATCAACCTTCTCGTCGAGATGTTATGCACACGTTTAAAAACTTTTAAGATTTTAGCTGGGCCGCGCTCCCCAACATCCCCTGTCACGGCCCAGCTCATTTCGTGGTGTTGAAAAGTCATTTCGTTTTGATGTTATGCAGATATTTAACAACGTTTAAATCAACGGCTGGTCGTGCTCCCCCAAACACGGTCCAGTTCATTTCACGGAGTTAAAGCATTTTCTCGTCTGGATGTTATTAGGCTTTTCAAATACCATCAAATTTATGGCTGGACCGTGCTCCCCCAAACACGGCCCAGTTTCTTTCAAGGTGTTGAACAACTTTTTCTGTCTGGATGTTATGCAGCCATTTAAAAACCATTCAAGTTTATGGCTGGGCCGCGCTCCCCAACATCCCCTGTCACGGCCCAGCTCATTTCGTGGTGTTGAAAAGTCCTTTCGTTTTGATGTTATGCAGATTGTCAACAACGTTTAAATCAACGGCTGGTCGTGCTCTTCCAAACACGATCCAGTTCATTTCACGGAGTTAAAGCATTTTCTCGTCTGGATGTTATTAGGTTTTTCAAATACCATCAAATTTATGGCTGGACCGTGCTCCCCCAAACACGGCCCAGTTTCTTTCACGGTGTTGAACAACTTTTTTTGTCTGGATGTTATGCAGCCATTTAAAAACCATTCAAGTTTATGGCTGGGCCGCGCTCCCCAACATCCCCTGTCGCGGCCCAGCTGATTTTGCGGCGTTGAAGAATGTTTTCGTCGTGATGTTATGCAGATTGTCAACAACGGTTAAATGAACGGCTGGTCGTGCTTCCTTAAACACGGTCCAGTTTTTTTCACAGTGTTAAAGCATTTTTTCGTCTGGATGGTATGAAGCTTTTCAAAAACGATCAAGTAAATGCCTGGGGACTGCTCCTCCAAACACGGCCCAGTTTCTTTCACGGTGTTGAAGAATTTTTTTCGTCTGGATGTTATGCAGCCATTTAAAACCATTCAAGTTTATAGCTGGGCCGCGCTCCCCAACATCCCCTGTCACGGCCCAGCTCATTTCGCGGCGTTGAAGAATTATTTTGTAGTGAAGTTATGCAGATTGTCAACAACGTTCAAATCAACGGCTGGTCGTGCTCCCCCAAACACGATCCAGCTCATTTCACGGTGTTAAAGCATTTTCTCGTCTGGATGGTATGAAGCTTTTCAAGAACATTCAAAGATATGGTCGGACCGTGCTCTGCCAGACACGGCCCAGTTCGTTTTAAGGTGTTGATCAACCTTTTCGTCGGGATCTTATGCAACCGTTTAAAAACTTCCAAGTTTTTTCTGGGCCGCGCTCCCCAACATCCCCTGTCACGGCCCAGCTCATTTCGCGGCGAGAAAGATGCTTTTCGTTTTGATGCTTTGCAGACTTTCAACAACGTTTAAATGAAGGGCTCGTCGTGCTCCCCCAAACACGATCCAGCTCATTTCACGGTGTTAAAGCATTTTCTCGTCTGGATGGTATGAAAGTTTTCAGAATAATTCAAAGTTATGGCTGGGCCGTGCTCCCCCAAACACGGCCCAGTTCCTTTCACAGTCTTGAAGAACTTTTTCGTCCAGATGTTATGCAGCCATTTAAAACCATTCAAGTTTATGGCTGCGCCGCGCTCCCCAACATGCCCTGTCACGGCCCAGCTAAATTCGCAGAGTTGAATAACCTTTTCGTCGTGATGTTATGCAGATTGTCAACAACGTTCAAATCAACGGCTGGTCGTGCTTCTTCAAACACGATGCAGCTCATTTCACGGTGTTAAAACATTTCTCGTCTGGATGGTATGAAGCTTTTCAGAAACATTCAATTTTATGGCTGGGCCCTGCTCCCCCAAACGCGGTTCAGTTCTTTTCACGGTGTTGAAGAACTTTTTTTCGTCTGGATGTTATGCAGCTATTTAAAACCATTCAAGTTTGTGGCTGGGCCGTGCTCCCCAACATCCCCTGTCACGGCCCAGCTCATTTCACAGCGTTGAAGAATCATTTCGTTTTGATGTTATGCAGACTGTCAACAACGTTCAAATCAACGGCTGGTCGTGCTTCCCAAAACACGATCCAGCTCATTTCACGGTGTCAAACAATTTTCTCGTTTGAATGGTAGGAAACTCTTCAAAAACATTCGAATTTATGGCTGGGCCGTGCTCCCCCAAACACGGCCCAGTTCCTTTCACAGTGTTAAAGAACCTTTTTGTCTGGATGTTATGCACACGTTTAAAACCATTCAAGTTTATGGCTGGGCCGCGCTCCCCAACATCCCCTGTCACGGCCCAGCTCATTTCGTGGTGTTGAAAAGTCATTTCGTTATGATGTTATGCAGATACTTAACAACATTTAAAGCAACGGCTGGTCGTGCTCCCCCAAACACGGTCCAGCTCATTTCACGGTGTCGAAAACAATTTCTCGTCTGGATGGTATGAAGCTTTTCAAATACCATCAAATTTGTGGCTGGGCCGTGCTCCCCCAATTGCGGCCCAGTTCCTTTCACGGTGTTGAAGAACTTTTTCGTCTGGATGTTAATCAGCCTTTTAAAACCGTTCAAGTTTATGGCTGGGCCGCGCTCCCCAACATCCCCTGCCACGGCCCAGCCCATTTTGCGGCGTTGAAGAGTCTTTCGTTTTATGCAGATTGTCAACAACGTTCAAATCAAAAGCGGGTCGTGCTCCCCCAAACACGGTCCAGCTCATTTCACGGTGTTGAAAACTATTTTCGTCTGCATGGTATTAGGCTTTTCAAAAACACTCGATTTTATGGCTGGGCCGTGCTCCCCCAAACACGGCCCAGTTCCTTTCACAGTGTTGAAGAATTTTTTCGTTTGATGTTAAGCAAATTGTCAACAACGTTCGATTGAACAGTTGGTCGTGCTCCCCCAAACACGGTTCAGCTCATTTCACGGTGTTGAAGCATTTGTTCGTCTGGATCATATGAAGCTTTTCAAATGCCATCAAGACTCCGGTTGGGCCGTTCATATTTCAGCACGGCCCAGTGCTTTTCACGGTGTTAAAGATCCTTTTCGTCTGGATAATTCGCAGCCATCTAAAACCATTTATGTTTATGGCTGGGCCGTGCTCCCCAACATCCCCTGTCGCGACCCAGCTCATTTCGCGGCGTTGAGTAACTTTTTTGTCGTGATGTTATGCAGATTGTCAACAACGTTCAAATCAATGGCTGGTCGTGCTCCCCCAAGCACGATGGAGCTCATTTCACGGAGTTAAAGCATTTTCTCGTCTGGATGGTATTAGGCTTTTCAAATACCATCAAATTTATGGCTGGGCCGTGTTCCCCCAAACACGGCCCAGTTCCTTTCACGGTGTTGAAAATTTTTTTTTGTCTGGATGTTACGCAGCCATTTAAAAACCATTCAAGTTTGTGGCTGGGCCGCGCTCCCCAACATCCCCTGTCACGGCCCAGCTGATTTTGCGGCGTTGAAGAATGTTTTCGTCGTGATGTTATGCAGATTGTCAACAACGGTTAAATGAACGGCTGGTCGTGCTCCCCCAAACACGGTCCAGTTTTTTTCACAGTGTTAAAGCATTTTCTCCTCTGGATGGTATGAAGCTTTTCAAAAGCGAACAAGCTAATGCCTGGGGACTGCTCCCCCAAACACGGCCCAGTTTCTTTCACGGTGTTGAAAAAATTTTTTCGTTTGGATGTTATGCAGCCATTTAAAACCATTCAAGTTTATGGCTGGGCCGCGCTCTCCAACATCCCCTGTCACGGCCCAGCTCATTTCGCGGCGTTGAGAAGTCATTTCGGTTTGATGTTATGTAGATTGTCAACATCGTTTGAATCAACGGCTGGTCGTGCTTCCCTAAACACGATCCAGCTCATTTCACGGTGTCAAACAATTTTCTCGTTTGGATGGTATGAAGCTTTTCAAAAACATTCGATTTTATGGCTAGGCCGTGTTCCCCTAAACACGGCCCAATTCCTTTCACGGTGTTGAAGAACCTTTTCGTCTGGATGTTATGCACACGTTTAAAACCATTCAAGTTTATGGCTGGGCCGTTTCCCAACATCCCCTGTCACGGCCCAGCTCATTTCGCGGCGTTGAAGAATTATTTTGTAGTGAAGTTATGCAGATTGTCAACAACCTTCAAATCAACGGCTGGTCGTGCTGCCCCAAACACGATCCAGCTCATTTCACGGTGTTAAAGCATTTTCCCGTCTGGATGGTATGAAGCTTTTCAAAAACATTCAAAGATATGGTCGAACCGTGCTCTGCCAGACACGGCCCAGTTCGTTTTATGGATTTCATCAACCTTTTCGTCTGGATGTTATGCAGCCGTTCAGAAACTTCCAAGTTTTTGGCTGGGCCGCGCTCCCCAACATCCCCTGTCACGGCCCAGCTCTTTTCGTGGTGTTGAAAAGTCATTTCGTTTTGATGTTATGCAGATATTTAACAACGTTTAAATCAACGGCTGGTCGTGCTCCCCCAAACACGGTCCAGCTCATTTTACGGTGTCGAAAACAATTTCTCGTCTGGATGGTATGAAGCTTTTCAAAACCATTCAAATTTGTGGCTGGGCCGTGCTCCCCCAATTGCGGCCCAGTTCCTTTCACGGTGTTGAAGAACTTTTTCGTCTGGATGTTAATCAGCCTTTTAAAACCGTTCAAGTTGATGACTGGGCCGTGCTCCCCAACATCCCCTGTCACGGCCCAGCTCATTTCGCGGCGTTGAAAAGTCTTTCGTTTTATGCAGATTGTCAACAACGTTCAAATCAAAAGCGGGTCGTGCTCCCCCAAACACGGTCCAGCTCATTTCACGGTGTTGAAAACTATTTTCGTTTGCATGGTGTTAAGCTTTTTAAAAACACTCGATTTTATGGCTGGGCCATGCTCTTCCAAACACGGCCCAGTTCCTTTCACGGTGTTGAAATATCTTTTCGTTTGATGTTAAGCAGATTGTTAACAACGTTCGATTGAACAGTTGGTCGTGCTCCCCCAAACACGGTTCAACTCAATTCACGGTGTTGAAGCATTTGTTCGTCTGGATCGTATGAAGCTTTTCAAATACCATCAAATTTCCGGCTGGGCCGTTTATATTTCAGCACGGCCCAGTGCTTTTCACGGTGTTAAAGATCCTTTTCGTCTGGATAATTTGCAGCCATTTAAAACCATTCAAGTTTATGGCTGGGCCGCGCTCCCCAACATCCCCTGTCACGACCCAGCTCATTTCGCGGCGTTGAGTAACTTTTTCGTCGTGATGTTATGCAGATTGTCAACAACGTTCAAATCAACGGCTGGTCGTGCTCCCCCGAACACGATCCAGCTCATTTCACGGTGTTCAAGCATTTTCTCGTCTGGATGGTATGAAGCTTTTCAAATACCATCAAATTTTTGGCTTGGCCGTGCTCCCCCAAACACGGCCCAGTTTCTTTCACGGTGTTAAACAACTTTTTTCGTCTGGAAGTTATGCAGCCATTTAAAAACCATTCAAGTTTATGGCTGGGCCGCGCTCCCCAACATCTCCTGTCACGGCGCAGTTGATTTTGCGGCGTTGAGGAGTCATTTCGTTTTGATGTTATGCAGATTGTCAACAACCTTCAAAAGAACGGCTCGTCGTGCTCCCCCAAACACGATCCAGCTCATTTCACGGTGTCAAGCATCTTTCTCGTCTGGATGGTATGAAACTTTTCAAAAACATTCGAAGTTATGGCTGGGCTGTGCTCCCCCAAACACGGCCCAGTTCCTTTCACGGTGTTGAAGAACCTTTTCGTCTGGATGTTATGCAGCCATTTAAGAAATTTTAAGTTCATGATTGGGCTGCGTTCCCCAACATCTTTTGCCACGGCTCAGCTCGTTTCGCGGCGTTGAACAATTTTTTCGTAGTGATGTTATGCAGACTTTCAAAAACGTTCAGTTGAACGCCTGGTCGTGTTTTCTCAAACACGATCCAGCTCATTTCACGGTGTTGAAACAATTTTTCGTTTAGATGGTATGAAGCTTTTTGAAAACCTTCAAAGGTATGGCTGGGCCGTGCTCCCCCAAACACAGCCCAGTTTTTTTCACGGTGTTGAAAAATTTTTTTCGTCCAGATGTTATGACACCATTTCAAAAGAATCAAGTTTATGGCTGGGCCGCGCTCCCCAACATCCCCCGTCACGACCCAGCTCGATTCACGCGTTGAAAAACTTTTTCGTCGTGAAGTCACGCAGATTGTCAACAATGTTCAAATCAACGGCTGGTCGTGCTCCTCCAAACACGATCCAGTTCATTTCACTGTGTTGAAAACAATCTTCTCGTCGGGACGGTATGAAGCTTTTTAAAAACATTCAAAGTTGTGGTCGGGTCGTGCTCCCCCAAACACAGCCCATTTTTTTTGACGGTGTGGAAAAACCTTTTCGTTTCCATGTTATGCACACGTTTAAAACCATTCAAGTTTATGGCTGGGCCGCGTTCCCCAGCATCCCCTGTCACGGCCCAGCTCATTTCGCAGCGTTAAAGATCCTTTTCGTGGTGACGTTATGGACACTTACAACAACGTTCAACAGAACGGCTGGTCGTGCTCTTCCAAACAGGATCCAGCTCATTTCACGGTGCTCAACAATCTTTTCGTCTAGATGGTATGGAGCTTTTCACAAACAATCAAGTTTATGGCTGGGCCGTGCTCCCCCAAACACGGCCCAGTTTCTTTCACGGTGTTGAAGAACTTTCTTGTCTGGTTGTGATTAAGCCGTTCAAAACCGTTTAAGTTGATGAGTGGGCTGCGCTCCCCAAAATCTCTTGTCACGGACCAGCTCAAATCGCGGCGTTCAAGAAGTTTTTCGTAGTGGTAATATGCAGATTGTCAACAACGTTCAAAACAACGGCTGGTCGTGCTCCCCCAAACACGATCCAGCTCATTTCACGGTGTTAAAACATTTTCCCGTCTGGATGGTATGAAGCTTTTCAAAAATACTCAATTCGATGGCTGGGCTGTGCTCCCCCAAACACGGCCCAGTTCCTTTCACGGTGTTGAAAAACTTTTTTGTCTGGATGTTTTGCAGCAATTTAATACCATTCAAGTTTATGGCATGGCCGCGCTCCCCAACATCCCCTGTCACGGCCCAGCTCATTTCGCGGCGTTGAATAACTATTTCGTCGTGATGTTATGCAGATTGTCAACAACGTTCAAATCAACGGCTGGTCGTGCTCCCCCAAACACGATCCACCTCATTTCACGGTGTTAAAGCATTTTCTCGTCATGATGGCATGAAACTCTTCAGCAACATTCGAAGTGATGGCTGGGCCGTGCTCTTCCAAACACGGTCCAGCTTTTTTCACGATGTTGAAGAACCTTTTCGTCTGGATGTTATGCACACGTTTAAAACCATTCAAGTTTATGGCTGGGCCGCGCTCCCCAACATCCTTTGTCACGGCCCAGCTCATTTCGCGGCGAGAAAGATGCTTTTCGTTTTGATGCTTTGCAGACTTTCAACAACGTTTAAATGAATGGCTCGTCGTGCTCCCCCAAACACGATCCAGCTCATTTCACGGTGTTATAGCACTTTCTCGCCTGGATGGTATGAAAGTTTTCAGAATAATTCAAAGTTATTGCTGGGCCGTGCTCCCCCAAACACGGCCCAGTTCCTTTCACAGTCTTGAAGAATTTTTTCGTCCAGATGTTATGCAGCCACTTAAAACCATTCAAGTTTATAGCTGGGCCGCGCTCCCCAACATGCCTTGTCACGGCCCAGCTAAATTCGCAGAGTTGAATAACCTTTTCGTCGTGATGTTATGCAGATTGTCAACAACGTTCAAATCAACGGCTGGTCGTGCTTCTTCAAACACGATGCAGCTCATTTCACGGTGTTAAAACATTTCTCGTCTGGATGTTATGCAGCTATTCAAAACCATTCAAGTTTATGGCTGGGCCGTGCTCCCCAACATCCCTTGTCACGGCCCAGCTCATTTCACGGCGTTGAAGAATCATTTCGTTTTGATGTTATGCAGATTGTCAACAACCTTCAAATCAACGGTTGGTCGTGCTCCCCCAAACACGATCGAGCTCATTTCACGGAGTTAAAGCATTTTCTCGTCTGGATGTTATTAGGCTTTTCAAAAACCATCAAATTTATGGCTGGGCCGTGCTCCCCCAAACACGGCCCAGTTTCTTTCACGGTGTTGAACAACTTTTTTTGTCTGGATGTTACGCAGCCATTTAAAAACCATTCAAATTTATGGCTGGGCCGCGCTCCCCAACATCCCCTGTCACGGCCCAGCTGATTTTGCGGCGTTGAAGAATGTTTTCGTCAGGATGTTATGCAGATTGTCAACAACGGTTAAATGAACGGCTGGTCGTGCTTCCTCAAACACGGTCCAGTTTTTTTCACAGTGTTAAAGCATTTTCTCGTCTGGATGGTATCAAGCTTTTCAAAAGCGATCAAGTTAATGCCTGGGGACTGCTCCCCCAAACACGGCCCAGTTTCTTTCACGGTGTTGAACAACTTTTTTCGTCTGGATGTTATGCAGCCATTAAAACCATTCAAGTTGATGGCTGGGCCGCGCTCCCCAACATCCCCTGTCACGGCCCAGCTCATTTCGCTGCGTTGAGAAGTCATTTCGTTTTAATGTTCAGTAGATTGTCAACAACGTTCAAATGAACGGCTGGTCGTGCTCCCCCAAACACGATCCAGCTCATTTCACGGTGTCAAACAATTTTCTCGTTTGGATGGTATGAAGCTTTTCAAAAACATTCGATTTTATGGCTGGGCCGTGCTCCCCCAAACACGGCCCAGTTCCTTTCACGGTGTTGAAGAACCTTTTCGTCTGGATGTTATGCACACGTTTAAAACCATTCAAGTTTATGGCTGGGCCGCTTCCCAACATCCCCTGTCACGGCCCAGCTCATTTTGCGGCGTTGAAGAATCTTTTTGTAGTGAAGTTATGCAGATTGTCAACAACCTTCAAATCAACGGCTGGTCGTGCTCCCCCAAACACGATCCAGCTCATTTCACGGTGTTAAAGCATTTTCCCGTCTGGATGGCATGAAGCTTTTCAAAAACATTCAAAGATATGGTCGGACCGTGCTCTGCCAGACACGGCCCAGTTCGTTTTAAGGTGTTGATCAACCGTTTCGTCGGGATGTTATGCACACGTTTAGAAACTTCCAAGTTTTTCGCTGGGCCGCGCTCCCCAACATCCCCTGTCACGGCCCAGCTAAATTCGTGGCGTTAAAAAATCATTTCGTTTTGATGTTATGCAGATTGTCAACAACGTTTAAATCAACGGCTGGTCGTGCTTCCCCAAACACGGTCCAGCTCATTTCACGGTGTCGAAAACAATTTCTCGTCTGGATGGTATGAAGCTTTTTAAAAACATTCGATTTTATGGCTGGGCCGTGCTCCCCCAAACACGGCCCAGTTCCTTTCAAAGTGTTGAAGAACTTTTTCGTCTGGATGTTATGCACACGTTTAAAACCATTCAAGTTTATGGCTGGGCCGCGCTCCCCAACATCCCCTTTCACGGCCTAGCTCATTTTGCGGCGTTGAAAAATGTTTTCGTCGTGATGTTATGCAGATTGTCAACAACGGTTAAATGAACGGCTGGTCGTGCTCCCCCAAACACGGTCCAGTTTTTTTCACAGTGTTAAAGCATTTTCTCGTTTGCATGGTATTAGGCTTTTCAAAAACGATCAAGTTAATGCCTGGGGACTGCTCCCCCAAACATAGCCCAGTTTCTTTCACGGTGTTGAAGAACTTTTTTCGTTTGGATGTTATGCAGCCATTTAAAACCATTCAAGTTTATGGATAGGCCGCGCTCCCCAACATCCGCTGTCACGGCCCAGCTGTCGCGGCTGTCGCGGCGTTGAGAAGTCATTTCGGTTTGATGTTATGTAGATTGTCAACAACGTTCAAATCAACGGCTGGTCGTGCTCCCCCAAACACGATCCAGCTCATTTCACGGTGTCAAACAATTTTCTCGTTTGGATGGTATGAAGCTTTTCAAAAACATTCGATTTTATGGCTGGGCCGTGCTCCCCCAAACACGGCCCAGTTCCTTTCACGGTGTTGAAGAACCTTTTTGTCTGGATGTTATGCACACGTTTAAAACCATTCAAGTTTATGGCTGGGCCGTTTCCCAACATCCCCTGTCACGGCCCAGCTCATTTCGCGGCGTTGAAGAATCTTTTTGTAGTGAAGTTATGCAGATTGTCAACAATCTTCAAATCAACGGCTGGTCGTGCTCCCCCAAACACGATCCAGCTCATTTCACGGTGTTAAAGCATTTTCCCGTCTGGATGGTATGAAGCTTTTCAAAAACATTCAAAGATATGGTCGGACCGTGTTCTGCCAGACACGGCCCAGTTCGTTTTAAGGTGTTGATCAACCTTTTCGTCTGGATGTTATGCAGCCGTTTAGAAACTTCCAAGTTTTTGGCTGGGCCGCGCTCCCCAACATCCCCTGTCACGGCCCAGCTCATTTCGTGGCGTTGAAAAGTCATTTCGTCGTGATGTTATGCAGATATTTAACAACGTTCAAATCAACGGCTGGTCGTGCTCCCCCAAACACGGTCCAGCGCATTTCACGGTGTCGAAAACAATTTCTCGTCTGGATGGTATGAAGCTTATCAAAACCACTCAAATTTGTGGCTGGGCCGTGCTCCCCCAATTGCGGCCCAGTTCCTTTCACGGTGTTGAAGAACTTTTTCGTGTGGATGTTAATCAGCCTTTTAAAACCGTTCAAGTTGATGGCTGGGCCGTGCTCCCCAACATCCCCTGTCACGGCCCAGCTCATTTCGCGGCGTTGAAGAGTTTTTCGTTTTATGCAGATTGTCAACAACGTTCAAATCAAAAGCGGGTCGTGCTCCCGCAAACACGGTCCAGCTCATTTCACGGTGTTGAAAACTATTTTCGTCTGGATGGTGTTAAGCTTTTCAAAAACACTCGATTTTATGGCTGGGCCATGCTCCCCGAAACACGGCCCAGTTCCTTTCACGGTGTTGAAAAATCTTTTCGTTTGATGTTATGCAGATTGTCAACAACGTTCGATTGAACAGTTGGTCGTGCTCCCCCAAACACGGTTCAGCTCAATTCACGGTGTTGAAGCATTTGTTCGTCTGGATCGTATGAAGCTTTTCAAATACCATCGAATTTCCGGCTGGGCCGTTTATATTTCAGCACGGCCCAGTGCTTTTCACGGTGTTAAAGATCCTTTTCGTCTGGATATATTGCAGCCATTTAAAACCATTTATGTTTATGGCTGGGCCGCGCTCCCCAACATCCCCTGTCACGGTCCAGCTCATTTCGCGGCGTTGAGTAACTTTTTCGTCGTGATGTTATGCAGATTGTCAACAACGTTCAAATCAACGGCTGGTCGTGCTCCCCAAACAAGATCCAGCTCATTTCACGGAGTTAAAGCATTTTTTCGTTTGGATGGTATGAAGCTTTTCAAATACCATCAAATTTATGGCCTGGCCGTGCTCCCCCAAACACGGCCCAGTGTCTTTCACGGTGTTGAACACATTTTTTTGTCTGGATGTTATGCAGCCATTTAAAACCATTCAAGTTTATGGCTGGGCCGCGCTCCCCAACATCTCCTGTCACGGCCCAGCTCATTTCGCGGCGTTGAGAAGTCATTTCGTCATGATGTTATGTAGATTGTCAACAACCTTCAAATCAACGGCTGGTCGTGCTCCCCCAAACACGATCCAGGTCATTTCACGGTGTCAAACATTTTTCTTGTTTGGTTGGTATGAAGCTTTTCAAAAACATTCGATTTTATGGCTGGGCCGTCCTACCCCAAACACGGCCCAGTTTTATTCACGGTGTTGAAGAACCTTTTCGTCTGGATGTTATGCACACGTTTAAAACCGTTCAAGTTTATGGCTGGGCCGCGCTCCCCAACATCCCCTGTCACGGCCCAGCTCATTTCGCGGCGTTGAAGAATCTTTTTGTAGTGAAGTTATGCAGATTGTCAACAACCTTCAAATCAACGGCTGGTCGTGCTCCCCCAAACACGATCCAGCTCATTTCACGGTGTTAATGCATTTTTGTGTTTTGATGGTATGAAGTTTTTCAAAAACATTGGAAGTTATGGTCGGGCCGTGCTCCCAAAAACATGGCCCAGTGCTTTTCACGGTGTTGAAGATGCGTTTCGTCTGGATGTTCTGCACACGTTTAAAACCATTCAAGTTTATGGTTGGGCCGCGCTCCCCAACATCCCCTGTCACGACCCAGCTCATTTCGCGGCGAATGAGAAAAAGATTTACAAAAATTTTTAAGGATAATGTGTTAAACATCACAATTGAAGCCAACTTGACACAAACCGATTTTTTAGATGTGACCTTGGACCTTACACAGAATAAACATTTTCCCTACCGCAAACCAAATAATGATTATTTTTATATGAACCGACAATCCAATCATCCACTTTTTATTCTTAAACAATTACCACACATGATACAGGCAAGACTTTCTAACTTATCAAGTGATGAGGGCAAGTTCACTAGCGCGAAATTTTCCTATGAAGAAGCGCTAAAAAAGTGGTTTCAGCAATTCACTTTCTTTCTCTTCTCCATCCAATTTTCCAACACAGAAGCGAAAAAGATCCAGAAAGATAATTTGGTTTAACCCCCCTTTCAGTATGCACGTGTCCACAAACATTGGAAAAAACTTTTTGAAATTGGTTTGCAAGCATTTTCTTCCTGCACATCGGTACCACAAAATTTTCAATAAAAACAACCTTAAAATCAGTTACTCCTGCATGCCCAATATGAAAGCTGTAATCAATCAACAAAACAAAAAGCTTCTTTCCATCAATTTTTCTCCCATCAGCAATAGCACGTCATCACAACCAAAAAGCCTGACTCGAAATAACAATCCCGCTGAAAAAAGTTGCAATTGTCGTCAAAAAGAAACTTGCCCTTTGAATGGTAAATGTTTGCAAAAACGTGTGGTGTATGAAGCAACGGTACGCACTAACCTCCTGTCAAAATCTTACATCGGAAGCTGCGAAACTACTTTTAAAACTAGATATAACAACCACAAGCAATCGTTCAAAAACGTCACCCATTGCCACGACACAGCTTTTTCACAATTTATCTGGAAACTCGAAGAATCAAATACCGACTTCAATTTAACCTGGAAAATAGTCGCATCAGTTTCAGAAAATCTTTGTAAAGGAAGAACTTGCAGTTTATGTCTCACAGAAAAAGCTGTTATAATCAAAGACGATCCCACCAACATACTCAACAGCAGAGGAGAAATTCTTAATAAATGCCGCCATCGAAACAAGTTCAAATTAAGAAGAATCCACCAACGTTTTTTGCTATTTGTTGTTTTTACCATTGTTAACTATTGTTTTCTCGATTTTTTTAACTTTGTGATGCATTTTTCATTTTTTTTCATTTTTGCTTTAATTTTATCCGCCAGCATTTATGTTGATTTCGCTTCCAACCCATTTCTTTCTGGTGCACTTACCAATAATATGACGCATTTTATGACATTATCGCATGTCAATAATTCTCATTTTTTCATAACAATCACCTTTTCTTCCTTCAAAAACTTTTCATAACAAACCCCAGATGAGCGCTATCCGGATAAAAAAGTAACTGCTTTTATTTTCTCCTCCTCCTCAATTCAAGAAAAAAATAAGTCGTAAGTTTTACTAATTTTGCTAAAAATTTTTTATGTTTTAACTTTTTTCCAACCACCTGATGATCGTTCTTTTACGTGAAACACAGTGTAGTGGCTAGTACAGTATATGCTGTGAGTTTGCAGTTAATTAAATTAAGTAACAGCTCTGGCTTTTGTAGCCATTGAGCACTTTTTGCAAGAAAACTTGACAAGCTCCAGTTATACTATTTATATATATATATATATATATATACTATGGATTTTATGAACATCTGAGGATAACTTGATTCGTTTTCAGCAAACAGCATACTATTTTTGGAAAAGATTTGTTTTATCTTATTCAATTCATTTGGACATCGATTTGATTGCATCCAAAAAGGCCATCAGTTGTTATCGTTACCATCTGATACTTTTCTATCTAGTACTATTCATCCATTTCTTTGTGTTTTTCGCTATATTTCTGTATCTTTTGCTCAGCTTTTTATTAGCTATATTTATCTGACGAGCTCTAATGAGAGCGAAACCGGTCGTGGATTGCTATTTCTATCCGCAGCTATATTATTTTATAATGTTTTCTTTGTTTTTCTTGAAATTAATCTAGCTAACTCCATTTGTCTGTTATTTTTCTTTTTTGCAACTGCTATCCTTCTTTTCACTGTATTGAATGCCCAAACGCCAGATTGAGTAATTTTGTTGTGTGGTTTTCGATATGGTCCTCCCTGATTGTTATCACTGATGAGGGACGTAATCCCGAAACAGGATGGCTCAGATCTTATCTTGTATATATACTATTTATATATATTTACGTATACTATTTATGTATAATATTAATGTATTATTTACGAATAATACGTATTTTTACGTTTTTCAAGTTTGTGACGTTTCAAGTAGCTTTTGGTTTATGACGTTATAGCCTAATTATACTACTTATTTTGACCCGTTGCCGGGGTTATGCTATTACTTGTGGTTAGAATTGTAAATTCTAGTTCTTACAGTTGTGTACTGCCTTGCATACACTGCTGATAATGACAACTGAATTTATGTTGTCGAAACGTCCAGTTTTGAGATTTACAGCGGCTTTATTTTTCCTCCTTAAGCTATTTTCGTCCCATGTTTATTGTATTCCGAAGTATATTGGAAACCGATACGGGAATGAGTGCTTAAGGCAGCTGAGGAAACTTGAACAGCTACAAGGTAAGATCGGTAGCAACCAGGCAGCTATTAGTTTTTTAAAAGCTTGTGTATTGTACAATCTTTGCCCAAAATTTCTCAGGTTTAAGCTTTTTAATCCTAAGCTTCAGAGTTCAAAACAGGTTAAAAGATTTAGGAACAAGCTTCTTTTAAAGGAATTGAACCATAAGAAGACCAACCTTCAGAAGCTATTGAAAGAAGATCGCTTTCTTAGACTTAAGTTGTTCGGTAACTTAGGCTATCTTACGACTTATTATGTTAAAAAGTTTCTTGACAGAGCTAAATCACGTGATGAACGCAGAGCCCTTAAGTCAGTATCTCACAAGCTTAAGTCTTTGGGAATTGACGTGGGTCTAGCTATGGACAATGAGCCTAAAGTGGTAGTCAATCTGTCGAGCCGTAACCTTTCGGCTGCTGAGACCAATTTACTTAATCAAGGACTTAGCTATTCCTTCTTTCCCGAAAAACTTAATATTTCCCAAGTTCGTTCCGAGTTTGAATATATATATAAGCAAATCCGATATTATTTGAATAACTCTAACCGTATTGTATTTAAGCAGAAATTAATGGGTTTATATGAACGATACGTAACTACATTTTTTCAACAGAAAGGCAGGCACCCATCATCATTATCGGAAATGCAGCGAAATGCTTTCCAGTCATTACGTGATGATTCTTCGATAGTGATCTCGAAACCCGACAAAGGAAACGGAGTAGTAATTATGAATAAAAGTGACTATCAGGCTAAAATGCTTTACATTCTTAATGATAAGACTAAGTTCTCTCGCGTTAAGTCAGATAATAATTTGTCTAATCTCAGCAGATTTCAGAGGTTCCTGCGACGCCTTAAATCTAAAAAGCTTCTTGAGGAAGATGACTACAGGCGTATCTATACATCAGCAACCTCGTTACCGGCTATGTATGGCCTACTTAAAATACATAAGCCGACAGTTCCACTTAGACCCATTCTATCGGCAACCGGAAGTTACAATCAGGAATGCGCGAAGTGGCTCTCACAAAACCTCGGTTTTCTTCGAGAGCATCCGACGAATCTCAAAGATTCATTCACCTTCGTCAATAACATGAAAGATAAGTATACACAATAAGGTAATGGTTTCCTTTGATAAAATTAGCCTTTTTACTAACATACCGGTTGATTATACTATTAATTTAATATTGGATAAATTATTGGACAATGACACAGATTTTGTTCTTAAAGGAATAGATAAAAATAACATGAGGAAATTGTTAAAATGGACACTTCAAGGAGGTGCCTTCTCATTCAATGGAGAACTTTTTGAGCAAACTGACGGTGTGGCTATGGGTGGCAGTTTATCTTGTCTTATGGCTGATGTCCTTATGAACCACCTAGTGGACAAAGCTCTGTCGAAAACGTTTTCAAATCATAAGCCATCAATTTTTTACCGGTATGTGGATGATTGCTTTGCTGTTTTTGATAGCCTTGATTCCATTAAAATATTTTGTGACAGTTTGAATGAAGTACATCCTAACATAAACTTTACCACTGAAATTCAAAATAACAAATGTATTAATTTTTTTTGGATGTTTTAGTAGATAACAGTTCAACGACAGTTACAACCAGTACATTTCGCAAACCGACCAACACTGGATTATATTCCAAATGGAGCAGCTTTGTACCACGCCGCTATAAATATAACTTGGTCAATTGTTTGCTCGATCGTGCTTACAAGATTTGTAGTTCTTATGAAAGCATTTGTTCAGAGGTGGATAATATCAAGGTTATGCTTGGTCGCAATGGCTATCCTGCTTATTTTTTAGATAGTTGTCAGGAGATTTTTTAATCGTAAATATGACAAGATGTTGAGTCACCTTGAAAAACGTAAAAATTGTAGAACAATTATTGCTCGGTTGCCCTTTTTAGGTGACATGTCAATGCAACTCAAAAAAGAGTTGTCCGCCTTAGTGGAAAAGCATACATGGAACCGAGTTATTCTACGGATTATCGACACCACCTGGAACATCGGACATAACTTTCGTCTGAAAGATAAGCAAAAGACCTTGATGAAATATGGGGTTGTATATAAATTAACGTGTTCTTGTGGTTCTAGCTATATAGGACAGACTAGACGTAATCTTATTAACAGACTTAAGGAGCATTCCAGTTCGGATAAATCCGAGGTGTGCCGGCATTTAATGGACAATCCTGACCATAAAGTGGACTTTGCCAAACCGAACATTCTTAGTAGCTCTGGTGATTCTGCACGCTTATTAATTCTTGAGTCACTTTTTATTCAAAAATATGAGCCATTGCTTAACGTTGACTCCAAATCCGCTCCTCTTTACTTATTTAATTGTTAATTTAACTCCGTCAGTCTTTTCATTAGCTTTCGTTTATGACATTATAATTATACTACTTATTTTGACCCGTTGCCTGGGTTATGCTATTACTTGTGGTTAGAATTGTAAATTCTAGTTCTTACAGTTTTGTACTGCCTTGCATACACTGCTGATGATGACAGCTGAATTTATGTTGTCGAAACGTCCAGTTTTGAGATTTACAGCGGCTTTATTTTTCCTCCTTAAGCTCCAGGTATATTTTTGAAGTTTGCATAATCAATGATATTGCACATTAATCGAATATTATCACCAATATAACAAATATTATCATTAATCGAATATTATCACCAATATATTATCACCTAATATTATCACCAATTTTTTTTCTTCTTTAATGAAACCAGTTTGATCATTATTGACCAGTCCAGGCAAGATTGGACTTTATCTGTTGTTAATAACTTTAGAAATAATCTTATAATCGCAGTTAAGCACGGTAATACGCCTGTAGTTGGAGGCTAGTAAGACTTCTTTTCCGGGTTTTGGCAACAGTGTTATTATTCCTTGATATTGAGATTTACACAGCTGATTTGTGCTGATGGAGTAATGCAAACATTTCATGAAAATATATTTAATGTCGTCCCAAGAAACTTTATAAAACTCTATGGCAAAACCATCAGGTCACGGTGATCTGTAGTTAGCAAGTTAAGAAATAGCTGTTAAACATTCATGTTCTGTTACAGGGGTTTCACATTTTGTTTTTGAGTTTCGTTTATAGTAGAAGAGAAACCAGTTTGATGAAATCGTAAGTTTGATTTTCACTGTATTGTTCATTATTGCAATACAGTGACTCGTAGAAAAAACTAAGTTCTTTCAATATGCTGGCCTGCTCAGTAAATAAAGTACCTTGTGCATTTTTAAGACTCTTAACAGATTTCTTTTCTATTTCGTTTTTCTAGACCCAAAAAATATTTGGTATTCTTTTCACCGTACTTAGCATTAGTTTCAACTAATTTATCAAGATCATTTTGAGTAATGTTTATGCTAGTTAGCACTGCGTTTTTGCTAATCGGGTCACAATTAATTAAACGCGATTCCATTAAAGCCGCTTTTTTTTCTAGTGATTCTCTTAGCAGATTAAGTTTCTTTTTTTTTAAAGAGCAATATTAAATCGTTTCACCTCTAACAACACATTTTAAGAATTCCCATAAAATATGCGGTGATACATGACCATCAGTATTAGTTAGTAGAAAATCATTAATTACTTTTTTGATAGTTTTGATGTAGTCATCATGTAATAAAATGTCGCTGTTTAGCTTCCAATATCCTCTACCCCATTCTTCAGATTCTAAATTTAAGGTTATTGTAACAATTTTATGATCTGATTTCACGCTTGCGTCAACATTAGTTTTTTTTATATGATGACGTAAATTTCTTCCAATTAAAAAAATCCAATCTAGTTGCAGTATACGGTTGGGATTGAGCTCGAGTGTAAATTTTTCGTGTTGGGTTTAGTTCACGGAATATGTCAATCAAGTCAAATTCATCTATGTATGATTTTAAGGTTACTTTTGATGCTTTGTTACTTTTGATGCTTTGTAGGTTCCCCATCTTTGTCCAGCCCGTCATTTAGAACTACATTCCAATCCCCAGCTAAAATTACGTCATGTTTAGGGAAATTTGAAAGTGTTGAAAAGACATCATCAAAAAATTTTGGATCATCTTTGGTAGGTGCATAAATTGAAGCAAGAGTAAATTTTTTTTTTTCTATTTGAATTTCAGTCAGAAAAATTCTACCAGAAGAGTCAAGTATTTAGGTCCAAAAACAACTTTTAAATTTTTATTGAAAAGGATAGCCACCCCATTTTTATGACTTTCCCCATGTGCAAAAAGAATATGCTCTCCCCACTCACATATCTACTGTTTCTCATCAGCAGATGTTGAGTCTTGTAATTAAATTATATCATATTGTTTTTGTTTGAGATAATGGAAAATGGTTTTTCGTTTAAGAGTTTGCCGTAAACCATTGATGTTAAAACTAGCTATTACACACGACATAATACAAAAAGCAAAAAAGAAATAGAAAAAATTAGTAGGTTTCCACTCCGGCTTCGATATCATAATTTATTCGAATTCATAACCACATGGGCATTTTTACTTACTTCTAAGATCTTGGTACGTCAGTCTACCGCAGTTGCAATGTACGGTGAATTGAGCGCAATTAAAGTTTTGACATTTCCAGCTGAAACCTTTGGGCGGCAAACAATTAAAACAGTTACAAGTGCATGCTACTTAATATTTAGAGCAAGTGGCACAGTCGTATAATATGTTTATCTAGTTGCAAACTGGGCTGAAATTATCTATAACAGCATGACACATGTTGTTCATTAATGTTCACCGAGAAACGTTTCCAAGATGTGGTCTCAGAACAGCAGGGTCGAGCAACACACTACTCTTCGCCACATTCTTTGTAGCTTGTCATGAATGTCTTTTCATCCGTCCAGATATCACTTTTACAGGTTATACATTGAAACTGGCAGGCAAGTTGCCACCAGTTTACAGAATTTTCTTGTGAGTTGAGGTTACTGTTATCCAAAATAGGCGTAGTTTCCAAAGTAGTTGAGCTTTCTTCCATCAAGTTTTGTTAAGAGATAATATTTTGTTCATTCGTTTGATGATTATGCAGGTTACAGGATTGGGGTTGCGTCAGCATTGAGTGTTTGCACTATGATGATTTTACCTCGTCAAGGTTCTAAGTGCTGTGAGTGCGTTTCCTCGAACTCAAATTCATTGGCTTTGTAGAGTCACTACTGCAAGAACCGCGATGGGTCATTGAAGGTCACTCACATTTTCAAGCTCTTGATTGCTGCGATAAATTTCGGTTTATTGATTTCCTAGTTGTGGAAAATCTTGTTTTCTTTTCTCGCAATTGCTTCGTACATTGGCAGTATCTGCAGTCTGCACGTTACTGTTTGGCCAATGTTCGTCACGTACAATTCATTGCCATGGATTGAGACTTAACTTGGTAGAGGATTTTGCTCAAGACTAGTCTTAGGTATAGTGACTATGCGAATTCCTGACAAGAGCCCATCTTTATGTTTTTTTGCCAAAACTCTAACCACTTTTCCAACTTTTTTCTCAATCTCCAGTTTAGTTTCTTCGTTAGTTAAAGGTATGGGAACCCACTCAAGTATTACATTAATATTTTCTGATTCGTACAGTCGTAATTTATAAATCGATGTAACACTTTTTAACTTTTCTTCCAACTCAAGAACATATTCTCTCATTTTGCAGGTAATATCAATGCTTTTGGATTTCATGTCAGCGATGTCTACTAATTTCGTAACGGTATAACTGATACTTTTCAACAGTTCTAATACTGCAATTCTTTTAATGTTATCTTTAGTTTGGAAATTCAAACAGTTTGGTCTTTTTCTCTACTCATTGTTGTTCAAAAATATGTTTACCATTTACCTGTTTCTTGTGCAGCAGCGGATTCACAAAATTTTGATGGGGGGAGTGAAAGTTTGATTAGATTGAATGTTAACTAAATACAAAGACGGTAAACCCAAAAAAAGCGTAAATAAGCCCTTTGAAAAATGTTTTCATAACTGCGGCGTATTCAGAATTTTTTTTTCAGAGAAAGAGCACCAAAGTTTGACATATTTTCAAGCGTAGTTTTTTCCGGAAGAATTATTTTGAAGCATATTAAGAATATAAAAGGCTCTAGGGAGGTCCGAGGGCATGCTCCCCCGGAAAATTTTTGGAAATTTACATGCTGTAATGGCCATTTTAGTGCTTTTTGAACAATTTTCAGGCAAATTTTGTTTTAATTTTTTGCCCCTAATTCTAGTGTTTCACCAAATATAATGCATTTTGTTCGCATATTTTCGATTATGCGTGCTTAGGGAAAAGGTTTGAAATTATGAAAAAATTGTATTCATCGATAGCATGTTTGAAAACAACTGGTGGTGAATCCACCCCTCTTCCTGTGTACTCAAAATCTCAGTATAATCATTGGCACGCGGCAGATTTTAAAGATTAATTTGAGTTAAAATTAGGTAAAGACGCCAGCACATCAGTCTTACATTGTTTTTTTCGCACCTATCAAGAGTATATTAATGTCCCGTGCGTACATCGCAAATACTTCTTTTATTTCTCATTACCCAGCTTTTGGTACACCACAGAGCTTGCGCTTGGTTATTCAGCAAAGCATTCAATCATTCAAATTTCGCTGCGGTTGTTCAATATTTATGACGTGACCATCACACAATAAGCCAAGCCTGCTAAAATCTGACGCAAACGCTCGCTAAATGCGTCCGAACGTCATTACCGAGGGGTTCCGAGTTCATGTTTGGCGAGAGGCAGTGGTAATATCGTTTTCGTGATTGAGCCTCTCGCTCGTTATTGCCACGCAGACACAAGTCGGAAAAATGTTGAGCGAGATAAATTCTGTAATGCCGCCCAAGTCTATCGTCATTTAGGCAAATAGGCACCAAAACAGTTGGGACACTATTGCAAATGAGCACTAAGACTATCGCGGTGCCGAACATTGGGACAAATGGTCTTCGGAAATGTTTTGGGGTAATGGGCCGCACTAAATTAAATCGGCACTGATCGAGGCTAATAGGCACTAAAAAAATGGACACAAAGGCAAATGAGCACTTGAGCAAAGGGGCACCGAGACTAAAAAGCGAAGGGTCCAATTAGTATTGGGGCACAACAGCCAATAGGGCAGAGGTCCAAATGGTACTAAAACAACTGGGCACAAGACAAAATAAGCACCGGTGCAAAAGGGCAACAAGACAAAAGTGACCAAATTGTCTTAGTCCCTTTTGCTTTGGTGCTGATTTGTTCCAATGCCTATTTGCCTGAACTGCTCCACGGCCTATTTGCTGCGGTGCACATCGGACTGAAAGCTCATTTGGCCCAATCATCCAGAAACATATTAGTCCCAATTAATCGAAGCCCCCATGCTTTCGGTGCTCATTCACCACAGTGCCAATTTTTGTCCCAGTGTCCATTTCACGCGGTTAGCCCTTCGCCCGACTGCTCATTTTTTCTAGTGCCCTGATAGCGCAGGTGCTCCGGTGTCGATTTGCTCGTGTCTATTGGTCCAGTGCCATAAAATTGCTCTAAATATCTTAAGCTCATTCGTCTCAATCGATCGACGCCTCAATAGTCGCGGTGTTCATTTCCCCTAGTGCCAACACACCCCTATTGTCTAAGACTATTATCCTTAAACATTCAGAATCTCATTTGCCCAAATTGCTCGGCACTCTAATAGTTCCTGTGCTCATTTATCCCCTATCATCTGGAACCTTATTCGTCCCCATGCCTCAATTGCTCCATCCGTTAATTGTTTTGAAGCCCTCTGTCCATAGGGCCATCAATTGTCTTGTCGCCAGTTTTCCCTCAAACACCCGAGGCCTGCTTGAATACCGGTAGGCCTGCTGTCATCATCAACAGTGCAAGCAAGGCAGTTCTTGTTGTACGGTGCTGATGATGACAGCTGAACCTATGTCGTCGAAACGTCCAGTTTTGAGACTTACAGTGGCTTTATTTTTACTCCATAAGCTATTTTATTTGCATTTTTATCCTTTTGTCCTGCATCACAATAAGTGCCGGATGGTTAAAACGAGCAAGCTTGCGACACCCAGCAACAGACTAGTATTTACCAAAGTACGTATAACTACGAGGTTTTACGGACTTCGAGGTTTACCATTCAAAAAATCGAAAATTTCGCTTAGTTTTTTTCCAATAGCACTACTAGACTTTTAATATACTTAATCGTCGTCTCATCACTTTACAGCTGAACATCAATGACAAAAGCTCAAAATATTTCAGTCATTGATTTGACCAAACTCACAAGCAAACCCATTCTTGCTCCTGTGTCCTGACTTATTAACAAATAGAAATAGCCTGATCAAACATACCACATCGGTTGTTATCAGTACGTGATTGATTGTGTCTGAACCTGAGCATTACCTGCATCAGAACCTAACTACTATATCTATTTATTAACCTAAAGTGTTGTTGATGTGATCTATCGATGCTTTGCACTGGTTCTATGAATTCCTAAGCTTTACTGGCAGGAGGTTTAAAAAACAAACTGGCTGGGTTCTGCGTTTGTGCCAGAAATGCTGACCATTGACCCAGTATCAATAAAGGAAAAGTACTGTTCCTCCCTACATGCGCGGATTTATGGGGGCAGGGGACCCAGCCCCCACCAATTCAACCGGCCTGGGAATTGAACCCCAAATCTTCTGCATCAATAGCGACATCTTTAACACTATGCTATAACCAATGTTGGGAATCGATACTCAAAAAAGTAAAAAAATAATCGATTTCAATGATAGTTTAAGAAAGTAAAAAATATAGGATATTTTAATCGATATTCGACATTATACTGACTGATTTTAGCTTTTTCGAAATACTGCAAACCTAGTGCTAACACCAAATGCACTTAGTTAGTTAGTTAGTCGCATATTTATCCTCCTATCACGAGTAAGCGATCAATGCGCTATACGAGCTCGCTTAGGAGTTGCCACTCATCTGTCTATCACACCAAGATGGGGGAATCCCGCTAAGTGTCTTTCCCAACGGCACAACAAGTAAACTTGCCGGCTTGTTCTCCACACTATCCCATTAATGCTGAGAGTCAAGCAGGGAAGCTGTGAATACCAATTGTAAAGTCATTGGTTTGACCAGACTCGGAATCAAACCCGAGTCTACAGCTCAAGAGATAGACGCTCTATACCACGCGGCCATCTGAGCTGTTAAAACTTTTGCAAGCAAAGTTATTGGTACTCGCCAGAATCACAAAGTTTGTCGGATGCTAGTTTCTCAACTCTCTGGCAACTCTTCCATTTTGATTTTGCAATTTGCTTTTGTCCATAGTTAAGATTATAAGAGAAATGTGATAGTTTTGCTGGTACAGGTTTACTGAAAGAATATATTATTGTGAATATTAGCGCCCAATAATTGAAATGACAAAGGCAATGATGCTAGTAAAACATTTTAAGCAAACGAATGGTTAAACATTTAAACCACAGCAGAGACATTTTGACCTTTGATCAGAATCGAACATGATGGACCCGGATAATGTTTCCTTTTTATTTAAATGCAGTTGGGTACGCTAAGTGATAAAATTTTCAGGTCTTCGCCCCATGCCCAATGAATGCACTGCTCTTCTGGGCCATGTTCTTTTTAATCATTGTTTAAGATCCTAGTAGTTTACCAGGCCAGCTAGCCTTGCATGCTGTGTAAAACATGTGTCTACTACACGAGTAGCTTACTTACAATTCGTCAATTTGGCATTAAATGTTGCACTAGTTTGGAACTGGGTTAGCGCTTTGCGCACAGTCTTGATTGTCTTCAACATTTATCAATATCAGCAACAATACGTTCGGGTATCTATCTGCTGATTGATGTGCTTATAAAAATTGACTTGGTAGTTCTAAGGCTATGTGGAGATCGTTAAAATATTCAGAAGGGTAAATAAGCTTGTGTTTATACAAGCAGAAACCAGGAGAGAAAAAACATTTATTTAAACGAGGAAGGTGTACAGTAATATGACGTTATATGACTGTATTTCAGACGATGTCTTTTAACAACGTTTCAGGAGGACTCTCCTTAACAACTTTTTTGTAGCCCCCCTCCCACACTCCGGACATGCCTGCAAGACCAGCTTCGGCTATTACTTTTTGCTCCACCTTAAGTACTGACTAGTTATAGAGCGCAGGCCTGCCGAAACAATGACAGATCGAACAAAAACTGGAGTTTGTTTAGCAATTATATTGATAAATCCACTAGTCAAGCGGTCTCACTGCTGAGCTTTATGCACTAGTAGCAACTCATATCAACCTTGAGTTTTCGTCTACATTACTTCTCGTACCGGTACCTGGGTACTGGGTAGGCCTATGATTGTTTTTCAGGAAACCAAATTACAGCAAGCTACCAGCTGATCACTAATTCAGTAGGCCACCAATAAAGCAGTAAAATTACCGGTACCTCTAAGCTGTAAAATTACACAGCAGTAAAATTACACCACCACTAAACTGCTAACTTTGCTTCCATAGCGCATTACAAAGCCAAGCTACCTACAGCCTAACCGATTGAGCATTTCGCCGTATGCGCTAAGCCTTTTCTGGAATTTGCTCACGGTCACGCAGTAGTTTAAAGACAAGCACCGGACATTGCACGCGGGTGCGACCATAAATACAAAACGACTTTGTTCTAGCAATTCTGTTTTATTTTTATTTTCAGTCGGGGTTTTGGCACAAAAAATTATATTAGCAAAAAAGTAATGACATACCGACAAGCATTTTAAATTTACTACAGTACCGGTAAGATAAAATAATCTCCACGAAAAAAATCGAATATGGTTTTAAGCCGAAAAAAAGTAAAGACAAAGCCATATTCGGTACTCATTCAAAAAAGCAAAGGCTCCAATGCATTTGATGAACAAAAAGTAAAGAATAACGATATCGAATATTGATTTTTCCCAACCCTGGCTATAACCGGCCGGTTTGTTGAAAAATTATTAAAATATATAAAACTTAATTGACCCTGCCGTAAGTGCTAAAAATAAAAATACTGCGAAGGAAGACCAGACCAACAAAAGATTTGAAGAGGCCCAGGGGCGGTGCGAGGGAAAAGGGCAAGCAGTTTTTACGCACCGTAACGGTCTCAGGAGCTGAAGTGCTTCGTTTTTCAGACATCCCGATTATGTGTTTAAAAATATGTGATGGTGTCGACGCTGCGATATGGGTGAAAAATGCTTAGACAATATCGACGATGTTTTTCACCATAACCGCATGATCAGGGATTCTTCTTTCGCGCAATTCATTTTAGCTATAAAATGTTTCGGTAGGGAGGGCATGCTTTACTATCTTCACTTTTCAAGATAGTTATGGGACAAACTGCTCCCTTCAAAATGAGTGCATATTAAATATTTACACTAATCATTTGCTGGCTCCGGAAAAACCTTTTATATCAAGGTTTATAATATTTGGCGACCTGCAGCTTCTGCAGTAGAGAGGGCTCGATGACTTAGTCAGAGCTGGTAATACCAAATATCAGATCAACCGATTTATCATTAAAACTGTTTTATTATTATTATGACCTCGACAGCCTGTTTCACGCTGAACGCGACCTTCAGGAGGTATCTGCAAATAAGAACTCGATAAAAACTAAAATCTCAAAACGACACTAAAATCTCAAACAAAATACATCTGCGGAGGAAGCTAAATTCTCGGGTTGTAGTTAACTCGTTGATGTTGTGGTGAACTACAAGGATTGTAGCAGTGATTGGGTATGACGTCACGGGAGGAGAGCGAATAAAAGAAACAAGGCACAGAGCGACCAAAAGAAATGACGTAATTACAAACTATAGTGCATGGTCTACAGTTACGAAAGACGAGCCGCTGTAGAAAATTGAAACTGAAAACAAAACACTACATTCTTTCATACTTCAATATAAATTTGTTTTTATGCCTACATTTGTTCAAGATTTCGGAGCGTTTGTTCAATGTGGTGTTGGGGTCCGATTGAATGATTGCGAGCTTCTCCGATTGACATAGGCTACAGTATTTGGGCCGCTGCGCCGAGCTCTGGATTTCCCTGCGACGTCTCATATGACTTGGTGATCTAGGTTCGATCGCTTACAATTCCAAATATATTTAGACAGTTCCGTGGCATTAGCTATGTTTTTGTTTCTAAATGTGTGTTTATGGTTGTTAAATCTGCTCTTAAAATCCGTTTCGCATAATCCAAAATACTTCTTGGTCTCGATTCCGGGGCAATTCACTGAGGCGCAGTATACGATAGCTCTTTAAAGGCAGTTGCCGTTCAGAGGGCATTCCCTTTTGACGCGAAAGTTGCAGGATTTTACTGCTTTATCTTCGCCTTTGCCAGCCGCAAGTCAATCGCAAGCCAGCAGCAAGTCAATCTCAAGGCGCAGCCGCAAGTCAATCTTGTTCAACGAAGGCAATGCCTGGGGGAAAAAGACCAACCCGGAATACGATGTTGCTATGGGCTCTTACGATAAAGCCGAAATATGCGAACTTGTCGGCATATATTTTCAAAACCAACCAAGCGCCGTCACTGGCAAGCGCAACACAGGCCTATACCGCGATGATGGTTTGGCTGTGCTGCGCGACACGCCTGGGCCGGATTCCGACAGGTTAAAAAAGCAAATAATTAGAAAGTTTCAAAGCAACGGACTCCAAATCACCATCGATATCAACCTCATTGAAACTGATTCCTGGACGTCACTCTAAACCAGTGGCGTAGCGTGACCTAACAGATGAGGCATGCAATTACGATGACGTCATTAGTTTTCTTATTCAATTCAACTTCAAAAATGTACTCATTAGAATTCGTTAAAGCGTATTAGGCAGGCGAAAAATTACCGCAGAGAACATCAGTTTTTATTTCACAAGGTAATAAAATACACTGTATGTCAAAAAATTGATTTCAATTCTTTGGTAATCCATCTATTACATTACTTTATCGCCTCATTTCAAGGAGGCTCCATGACGTCATACAATTGTTGAAACTAAACAACTGCGCTGTAAGGCACACAAATCGAAGATCATAAATGATGCAATAATAATAATGTTTATACATAGCTAAATAGATAAGTTTTTAGTGTCTGACGCTGTTTATACCCTAATCCTTTAATATCCAAGAGTACGTGCGTCAAATGTCCCACAGTGTAGTATTAAGACAATTTTTGTTATTGATATGGCGCTTGCATTTCTCATGCCCGTGATGGCCTGAATTTTCAGGTTAATGGCTGGTTTCAGAAAGTTCAAGTTTGTTTATTCGTCACCAACCACAACGGATAAAACAAAAACACATGCATTAGATAAATAACATAAGGATTAGTGACAGGGTGATTTCGAAGGGACCATGAGGTCTTCGAGTCAGAAGCCACCCTATTGAGTTAGAAAGGAATTCTGCGCACGTTATTCCGATCAATCTGAGAATGTTGTTGAGAATTTCTCGCAACAATGTAATTGCAAATATATAAAAACTTTCATCCCATTCATCGAATGTTTACCAGCAGTTGTGAATCAAACCAAATGCCTTTCTAGTGACAATCCACATTTTTTTAAACCAAGTGAGCATATTTTGTAGCACAAATAGTTTTTCTTTCTTCCGATATATAAGTCTGGTATTGCTGAGTCATTTGCACAACTTGGAAGTTTTTCACAGCAGTAGTACCGGTATCTATTCCACTACTCCATTAACTAGGCTTTAATAAAAAATCTAACCAGGCTGGTAACTGAAAAACATATTTATAGAATATTGGAAAAATGAAACACTGGACATCTATAAGACTCTGTGAAGTTAAGCATACATGTGGCGATAGGCTACAATATAATTTAAAACTACTTGATAAATGATATTCTGAAGCTTTTACGCAGTGGTAACAAATCATACTACAACAACACCTGTAAATGAACTTACATAGGAAGTTCCAGAAAACTCGTACACCGTACAGTCACTCTATGTATGAAACGCTATAGATAAACAATACGACGTCCTACAGTACTTCATCCAGGGTTAAATTTTGACAAGTCAATCATTCAATTCACTGCTGACAATTACCACTAACCACCAATTGACCAATGATCGTAGGGAATTAGTGGTTAAAGTTTAAAAAGCAGAAGGTAATTTTCTATTAACTGGTGTAAAACCACAAAGAAGCACTATTAACATAAGCAATCTAATTGCAGCAGTTTTGACGATAAACCAAGATGTTAAACCTGTGTTTTGATTCCAAGGGTAACAGTTGCTGAAGCATAATGAAGCTGATCATTCAAAAATGAGATAATGGTTTTAATATCTGAATTGCAACTTCAATTACATCAAATCTTTTAACCAACTTAATGAAATAAGCACGAAAACAAAGCTGCTAATCAAAATAATGTCACAGTATTTCTATACTGCTCCATAAAGCAGTAGCAACAAATTATTATAACTGAAGAAATCACAATTTTAACCAGTTACAAGCACAGCGTGACCAGGAAATGAAAATACACAGGGCAAACTTATGTTTAAATTGTAAGCAACCAACTTAGGGGTCAAAACCTAATTTGTAACATCATACAAAGCAAATAAGTTAGACAGGAATAAAAATACAGCAAGCCATATAGTGTTGTCTTTAAAAAATATTAAGCAAGGCCGGCAGTACAATTTGTTTGATGTTGAGCTTCCGCAGACCCAATATTTATAAACCCTACAATAAATTCTTGAATTAAAACTTCTTAAGCTAGTTTTGGTTTGTTTACCAATACTTATGTTGGGTCTCATCTAGAGTAAGCCGTCCATGTTTTTTATTGCCTTACACGGACGAGTTATTCTAGACACGGACGACTTACTCTAGACGAGACCCACTTATGTTCATCTGTGGGGTGCCGTAGTTCTGCCAGAATCAAGCTTGAAATGTTAGAGCTGTAAAACTTTTTTGTTTCAACTTTTCAACAATATTACTGGTCGACAAACTTGAAGCTGTGACTTGGGCTTGGCTCATTGTCTCAGTTTAAAGATTGGCAGTGTCTATTTTGCTGTAAGTTAACCACAGGTCACACGAAGCCGAGCCGAACTTGATTATTTACCCCAGGTCAGACGAAGTTAACCGTGGGATTACATCATATTCTATTCTACTGTCTTCATGAACTCGATTGTTAACCCCAGGTCACACAAATTCAAAGCGACCTGAACCCAAGCCACCGAAGCGAAATGAATCGAAGCCGCGACGAGAATTGAACCCAAAACTAGTGCAGCGCTTCCCTTCTAACGCGGCGCTTTATCCACTGAGCTATCGAGAAGTTGTGGCAATTCAGCACAAAACGGCGCTTAAAAACCCACGACATCACTTACGACAAAATAGACCTAGAAGCTATTTTGCCGTAAACGGCAAAATAGACACTGGTACCTTAAAGATTCATGAAAATTAATTTTACTACAGTAGCCTACTACCGATACCGGTATAAACTGTAACACTGCACCTACCGGCACCAATACCGGTATTCTATCCAGTATTTGTACAATGAATCTTAATTTCATTAAGATGATGTTCTTTTATATGCATTACCGATACCAGTATTACCGATATCTCAGACCCCCTGGTTTGGTAAGTCTACCTACTTCACTCAGGTCATGTCCAGCAGACTAACAGCCCCCACGCTTTTTCTGTCGGCCAACCTTAACCTAACCAAATCTAGCTTTAACCGAACCTGGGGGCTGATACTAGACCTAACCCCTTTGAACCAGCTAAGGTATACATGCAATACCAGTACCCCTAAACTAGACCTATTACAACTAAACTCCTGCTTAGGCTACTTATATTTTGCGGCTTGATCTCAATCTCACAGCCTATCATTTTTAAACTAGTCTAGCTTATTTAGCAGTGGTCACAGCAGATCTGTAGTAGACTTGTCTCTACCATACTTTACCGTGTTGAATACCGTATATGATTACTCAGCGCTCACCAGTTACTGCGTCGTCTTACCGCGTAGACCGCATAGGCATGCAATTTGACGATTGCATGCCTTCTTACGTAGTTAGTCGCGTATTTAGCGCCAATCTGCCAATACAACTAGATGCAGAACAAAAAAGCAACTTCAAAAATTGCATGCCTATGCGGTCGTCCGCGGTGATACGCGGCTACTTTTAAGTGTTGCCATTTATTAATATTCAAAATGGTCTCCAAAGTTAATGCTTTTCTGACACAGTGAAAGTTCTCAGATTAAAATCGAGAAAATTTTTTTGATATTTTTTCAAAAATATTATCATTAATTTTTTTTTATTGAATGACAATTGGCAAGGCATGCAATGCATGCCTTGCATGCATGGAGAATACGCCCCTGCTCTAAACCTCCATTCCGGAAAATATTGGCCATGCAGAAAAATTAATAACCACCCCCTGTATATCCACTCCAAGTCAAACCATCCCCCGTGTATTAAGCGGCAGCTACTTGTAATGGTGGATCAGCGTATATCCAACATTGCTTGTAACCAAGAGGAATTCAATAAAGCAGCACCCATTTATTAAAACGCCCTAGAAAGCAGTGGTTTTTCCGGAGCCATCAATTTCAACGCCATGGATAATAAGAAGAAACCTTTTAAGCGCAAAATACTTCGATTCAATCCTTCATTCAGCGAGCATGTGACCACAAACATCGGTCGCAGCTTTTTAAAGTTCTTGGACAAGCATTTCCCCACGGACACAGGCTGAGAAAAATATGTAACCGCAACAACATCAAGGTCAGCTATAGCTGCATGCCAAACATGGCAGCCTTGATCTCCTAGCACAACAAGCAATTTTTGAACGGCAAAGGCGAAGATAAAGCAGTAAAATCTTGCAACTGTCGCGTCAAAAGGGAATGCCCTCTGAACGGCAACTGCCTTTAAAGAGCTATCGTATACTGCGCCTCAGTGAATTGCCCCGGAATCGAGACCAAGAAGTATTTTGGATTATGCGAAACGGATTTTAAGAGCAGATTTAACAACCATAAACACACATTTAGAAACAAAAACATAGCTAATGCCACGGAACTGTCTAAATATATTTGGAATTGTAAGCGATCGAACCTAGATCACCAAGTCATATGAGACGTCGCAGGGAAATCCAGAGCTCGGCGCAGCGGCCCAAATACTGTAGCCTATGTCAATCGGAGAAGCTCGCAATCATTCAATCGGACCCCAACACCACATTGAACAAACGCTCCAAAATCTTGAACAAATGTAGGCATAAAAACAAATTTATATTGAAGTATGAAAGAATGTAGTGTTTTGTTTTCAGTTTCAATTTTCAACAGCGGCTCGTCTTTCGTAACTGTAGACCATGCACTATAGTTTGTAATTACGTCATTTCTTTTGGTCGCTCTGTGCCTTGTTTCTTTTATTCGCTCTCCTCCCGTGACGTCATACCCAATCACTGCTACAATCCTTGCAGTTCACCACAACATCAACGAGTTAACTACAACCCGAGAATTTAGCTTCCTCCGCAGATGTATTTTGTTTGAGATTTTAGTGTCGTTTTGAGATTTTAGTTTTTATCGAGTTCTTATTTGCAGATACCTCCTGAAGGTCGCGTTCAGCGTGAAACAGGCTGTCGAGGTCATAATAATAATAAAACAGTTTTAATGATAAATCGGTTGATCTGATATTTGGTATATCAAGGTTTATATGCGTTGTTTGCAACTTTACATCAATGTTGGTTCTTAAAGAAAAATTTTGGAGGGAAGCAATTAACTGTTTTACCCCTCTGGCTACAACCTGTTTGTGATGTTTCGAAAGTTGGCCTACTTTAGTCGGTCAACCATCCTATGGCGCAAAACTAAGGTAAACTAAAATTTTTTCAGTAAATTTTTAATCACGGCTTAACAGCACGAGTTTCTGTGAAACCTTTTCTCATCCCTGTCTTTTCTCCCCTTAAATGAAGCGCACAGCATCAAGCAAAAGTGTAAATGAAATATATCTTGGTTGTTTTCTTAGTAATGACATTACATCCATAGTCAACTGCAATTGCGTAGGCCTAATAATTTAAATTAGAAACATTACAATCCGATACACTTCAATAGGCCTACCTTTGAACTACTGTAATTGTCGTATCCTTGCGTTATCACAATATGACGTCACTGAAACTCCCTCCATTGAAAAATCCTGCGTACGCCACTGCTGGATAACGTACTTTAATCATAGACTTTTTCCTTCAGCTCCCTAAAAAAGCCTTAACATATTAAATTTTCTGGGCCCTCCCCCGAAAAAACTGTTTAATCCGCGCGTGCCTCCTTACCCAAGAATTTCTAAAGTTTTCAGTCGAATGCTGATAAGCCATTATAGACTGTCAATAACTGACTTGAGGGTATTATGAGATATTCAGACTAACAGCAATGACACAGAGTGTCTATGTACTACCGCTACTAATAATCGAATCACACTCTGTGCTAAGTGTACGGAAGGAAAATCACGCGACGATCCTCATTGTTGGGCATCTTTATATTATGTAGCCATTTCTCATTTCCATCGTAAAACAATTTTGAATGATCATTTTCTTTATGTCTCTCTCATTCTTATATTGAAAAGCGACAGCAACTTGCTGCAGTCATGTTTTTCTTCAAATTAATTCATGAGATACAATAAGTGTATCACATTTGTATTTTTTTTTAGAAAAGACAGTAAGATAAATAGCAGCACGTTTTTAAGAGCAATGGCTGCTCTTAACTTCCATCACTTTTAGCATTTTTGAGACATACCGGTACGTAACACTGCTTTTTCGTTGAGTAGGTCCACTGTAAGAAAGACCTATTTACTAACCTAAATTACAGTATTAGTAAACTTTGAGCTCGACATACAGCTACTCACTTGCTAGGTTTGCAGCGCCTTCGGATTCACTGACATGCTCAAGCTTTCGTACGTCGACAACGTTCTGGCCTAAATGGTAGGCAGTGCCGGTAGGTAGCAAATGGTTCGTCTTCACAAGCTCATATTGATAATGCTGAAATTGTGCTTGCCCAAACTTTACAGCATTTGCGTGCCAGTTTCCAAATTTTAGTCAAAATAATGAGTCCACGCAATGTATCTGTAAAATTGCTTTCTCATAGAATTTCAGCAAATTTATGTTTATTACCGGTACCACAACTGTCATGAAAACTTTGACGACACAAAGGTCATTTATTAAAGCACTATAGATTATCTGTGACATCACGTTTTTTCATCTATTTTTTACCAATTTTGTGCCGTTGTTATTCGAAATTCGTGCGGTTTAATAATGCAGTTTTAGCCGCTTAATCGCGCACTCCACAAAACAGCGCCCAAAATATTTATTTTCTAACAGCGCAAACAAAACAGTTACAAAGATTTAGGCCTCTTTTCAATTTACTACACCAAAAATAAATGATAAACTTTGGACCGATCAACAAACTTGTCTACTCAATGTACGCCTGTTACGAAAACTATTAAATTTCAGGCAATCGTTATGGTAATATATACCGGCCGTTAGCTCAGTTGCTAAGCGCACACGCTATCGGTGCGGGCGGTTTGGGCTTCGATTACCGGACCGGTCAAATCGGCACAGCACCGCCAACGACTTGCCACCGCTGCGACGTTTATCGGAGCTGTCAGGCGTAGGCGGGCCCCGCCACTCGTTACACGCTTTGACGTAATTCCGCGAGTATAATGAAGTAGTTTAAATTTATTCGTCAGACACAAAAAAAGGGAACACAAGATATACGAATCGAAAGAACACAGTTTAACTTCAAATTTACGTAAATTAACAATAAGTTTATACTATTGTCGAAACGGGAAACTGCGAAGTGATTATAAAAGGTCTTCGAGTCAAGCAGCCACCCCAGACATTATTCGGTGGCTTAAAAATAATGAGACAAAACTTTGTGGTATTCTAAAATCTTAATTAGCACATGCGATCTACGTGTAGGAACAAACATTTTGCAAGTTGTACTTATGTTAGTTTTTTAGATTAATTAATTATCCACGTGATAAGTAGCTTTTAGTTGATTTTTGTGCTTAGTTTTAAATTTTCTAAACGAAAGGATTTTAAACGCAAGGGAAAACAAATTCCAGATTTTAGTGCCCTGAAGCTTTAAAGACCTTTGACAACGTTGAGTCGAAAATTTAGGTAAATAAAAACTTTTTTGGATTAGAGATTTTGTTTGTGTACTATGGATTGTAGAGAGTTCAGGATATACCAGAAAGAAGGTTGTGTGAGTGTTGGCGCGTTAGTTTACCAATTTCGAATTTAAAAAGTTCATTAATTTTTAAAATGCCCAATTCGAAATAAAGAGGTGTAATAGAAGAAAATCGGTTGCTATTGCATATAATCCGCATGGCCTTATAGAGTGGTAAAGTGCTAGGTGGCGCTGTCGTAGCAACCGTTTTTGCTGGTTCTAAACTATCGCCGCATAGCCTTAGTTACCAGTGTGAAATAAGTTGCGAAACATGAGTGCTTTCGCCAAACTGCTTGATCACATTGCAAATGAATCAAAATCAGCCGAAAAAGGGGAAAACCACCACAAATCAAGTCATGTGGAGTTGTTTCAGTATTGTGATGGTGGATCCACCACAAATCAAGTCATGTGGAGTTGTTTCAGTATTGTGATGTGATGTTGGATATCGATATATTTGGACAAACAATGGTCAAATTTACCTAAGAAAAGATGTTGACGCTGAAGCTATTGCTATACATTATGCAGGTGACTTAGATAAGCTTTAAAGTAACACTATTACAGTGCTCTCTTATTTATGTTTTTATTCAAACGAAATTCTTTAACAACACCGTACATCAACATTGTAAGTCTTTCAAACATTGTAATCAACATTGTAACATTGTAAGTCTTTCAAAAAATTTTGTAATGCACATCAACATTGTAAGTCTTTCAAAAACATTGTAAGTCTTTGCACATCAACATTGTAAGTCTTTCAAAAAATTTTGACAAGCTCAACCTGTTTCTGAGCCAGCTCCCAAGAAAAGTTGATGTTATATGTTTAAGCGAAACTCGCCTTAAAACTAATAAAATTAACAGTGTTCAACTACCAGGGTACGACTTTTTCTGCAATAATTCAGACACAGCTGCGGGTGGTTCGGCAATCTTCGTGAATAAGCAACTTCGTGCTAGTGAAATACCTGAACTTAAGCTAAACGTAGTAGATACTGAGGATGTATGGATTAAAATAAGCAGCAAGGAACACAAACACTCTTTAATAATAGGTTCGATTTACCGGCACCCTCGTAATAACCTTTTTAATTTTGAATGCGCATTCGCCAAATCAGTTAAATCATTAAATGACAATCAAAAGTATCTAATTTTCGGTGACTTCAACATTGATTACAAAAAAGTGAACAACACCATCAGTATCTCGAATTACGCAACCCATGTAAAC
This sequence comes from Trididemnum miniatum, assembly GCA_964006365.1. NCBI lineage: Eukaryota > Metazoa > Chordata > Ascidiacea > Aplousobranchia > Didemnidae > Trididemnum > Trididemnum miniatum. The sequence continues at coordinate 17,676,734 of OZ023235.1, read as the reverse complement.
AATCTTGGCTGCACCCAGTTAATTGACAAGCCCACTCGCGTTTGTGAAACCACAAGCACAGTAATAGATCACTTATATGCCAACTCATTGTTTACTAGAGACATACTTGCGGCGGTAGTTCAGCATGATATTTCAGACCACCTCCCGATCTTTGCCAAATATAAATTCACTAACGTCAAAAAAAAGGATGACAAACTTTTCACCAGAAAATTTTCACCCGAGAACGTTGAGCTGTTTTTAGCTAGCCTTAACTCGGAGCTCGCTAACAATCAAGTTAAGTTCGATTACAACCTAAATTATCTTATTGAAATCCTATGTAAATTTACCAACAAGTTTTTTCCGCTCAATTCGCTAACTCGCAAACAATATAGAGTATCAAAAAAACCTTGGATTACAAAAGGTTTACTTACTTCAATTAAGCATAAAAACAAACTTTATGCGCATTATCTCAACAAGGAATGTCCGATCTTGTTTACTAAATATAAGAAATATCGTAACAAACTCTCGCACATTAAGGAAGCCTCCAAACAAAATTATTACAGCGGTCTTCTAAATAATAGTACTAGCTCGAGCGACACCTGGAAAAGCGTTAATATGATATTGAACAAACAGAAACCAACATCCTCCATATTACAGGCCCTCAAAATTAATGATAACATATCATCGGATCCAGCGGAAATTTGCGAATCTTTAAACAAGCACTTCGTAAGCATTGGAAAGAAATTGTCATCTAGTCTAAACAATCAATCTACTGATCACAAACAATACATGGGGAAAAGGCTCTTGCATTCTGTTGTGCTTAACCCAACTGATCAATATGAAATTGCTGCAATAATAAGTAACCTCAATGATCGCAAATCGTCAGGGTATATAGATATTCCTGTTACTTTAATCAAGCACGCAAAGCACCTCATTGCTCCTTTTATGACCAAAAGTTTCAATATTTGCTTGGACTCTGGTAACTATCCTGACATTCTTAAGATTGCCAAAGTTATACCTTTATTTAAGAAAGGAGACAAAACTGATGTTGGTAACTATAGGCCTATTTCTATCCTTTCTCCCTTAAACAAAGTATTTGAAATACTATTACATAGACGCTTGATAAACTTTTGGGAAAAATCAAAGGTGTTATCTAAATTCCAATTTGGTTTTCGGAAAGACAGATCAACAATTGACGCTATAACTTTATTATACGAAAAAATTTTATGGTACAGAGATAATAATTTTCCTGTATGTAGTATTTTCTTAGATTTTGCTAAAGCATTCGACTCCGTTAACCACCAAATACTACTCAGTAAACTTGAACATTATGGACTTAGAGGAATATCTCTAGACCTAGTTACATCGTATTTGACAAACAGAAAACAATACACCTCCATAAATGGGAGACATGAATCGCCACTTCTTCCCGTCGACACAGGTGTCCCGCAAGGTAGCGTGTTAGGTCCATTATTTTTTTTAATATATATAAATGATCTGCCAAATAGCGTGAATTCTGACACAATTTTGTATGCAGACGATGCTGTTATAGTATGCAAAGACACTTCTCTCCCACGACTACAAGCATACACAAAACTACAAATTGATAATGTACTTAACTGGGCAGCTAACAACAAACTATGTATAAACTTCAAAAAAACGCAGTGTTTACTGTTTTCTAATCGAACCACCCGTGGCAAGGTAAAAGAATCATTTTACATCAAAGTAGCCAGCTCGTCGCTGGAGGTTAATACTGTGGCCAAATATTTAGGTGTCTTAATCGACAATCAATTGTCCTGGAAAAATCAAATTATTGCCGTAGCAAATAAGTTGTCTATAGTTACAGGTATACTAGGTAAATTGAAACGTTATGTTCCACAAAATGTCCTAAAAACCGTATATTATAGTATTGGTTATCCACACCTACTGTACGGGATCTTACATTGGGGAAACGCGGCTAAAAAGTACCTGAATGTCATTCAGGTTCAACAAAACAAAATAATTAAGATTCTAACCAAATCGTCTACCCTTAGATTTAGATTAGCTCCGCTGTACAATCAGCTATCCTTGCTGAAAATCCCTTTCATATACAAAGCTGAAGTCTGTAAATTTTTTTATCGCTATACTAACAATGTTTTACCTGTTTGCCTTAAAGATTTGTTCATGTCAGTATCTGATATTCATAGCCATCAGACCCGACACGCATCTAAAAAATATTTCTCAATTCCTCGAAGTAATAAATCATTGACTCAACGTTCTATTACAATTGCTGGTACTAAAAAATGGAATTCCTTACCAAATAATTTACAAATCCTGGTCAATCGTAGTAAAACAAATTTCAATCGGAAAATCAAGAAATATTTCATATTACAACAAAATTGCACTTAGATTCTAACCATTTTTCTACAATTCCAAATTATTCTTGTTCCTTATCTAGCTTATTTTGTGCATACTAATACTCTTCAGTTAATGAAAGTTGTTACCTTGACTATTGTGATTACTCATTATTTAATATTGCATGACTTACGATTAGTTCATTTTGATTTTGATATGTTTTCTTTCTCCGATTTAATTACCTCTCCGTAAACTCTTTCCTGTATTTTTCAAATTATTATTATGCACTTAGATTCAAACCACTTTCCTATTAATTTCATATTATTATTGTCCCTTATTTACCCTGTTTTGTGTTTACAAATACTCTTCAGTTGATGAAAGTTGTATTGTGTTTACTTATTATTAATATTGTTTATCTCGTGATTAGTTCCTTTTCGAGTTGTCCTTTATTTTTCATATGTTTTTTTCTTTGTTGCTATTATTACCTCTGTTTGTGATTATTACAACTGTTTACGTGAACGTGAATTATAGTTTTCTTATGCTGTAAGAAAACTGTGAGAGGCTGCAGACTAGACGACCGTGCCAATTTCTACTGCTGAGATTGGACAATAGGTCATTTCGCAATTTCTCACAGGATGGACCATGCAGATATAAATGAAAATTAAACTGTTGATATATTTTTCTTTGTTGTTGCGTCTATCCAAACAAAAATAAATGCACTTACTTACTTGATTAAGAGGGAAAATTCATCCTAGTATGCAAGACAGATTATACAAACTGCAAAGTAATGGTAAGCTGATGAAAATAGATTGATCAATTTTCTTTTTATAACCCAAAGCGGGTAACTAAGTTTCAATATATTCAGTTATTGATTGGTTTTTATAGGCCTAGCTAGTTTTAAGTTTAAAATATTGCATTTCATTATGCTAAGAAATTTAAGAGAAATCACCTGAAGCGATTTTTAAACTACCAGTACAGTGCCAATAACTGCATATGCCTGTAAGTACGGTAGCCTACCGTCACATGATTTTTTGTAAGGCTTCTGCAGCTAATCTGTGATATTATTTTCAAATAAATCTTAGAAAAGATATGGAAATTTAATCCACTTCTGAGAGTGAAATTTCTAAGAGCGAGTATAAATGCAGTTATGCTGCTGCTATATATATTTATGACAGAACAACCTGAGTCGCACTGATATCGAATGCCAGTGGAAGAGGAAGAAATCTGTTGATGTGCCGTCATCATCTGGCAGCTGCAACTGATTACCCTGAAACTAGCTAGACAAGGATGGACATTGGAATGCTCAAATTAGTCAACTTTGAAGTTTTTACATAAAATACCTCCAAAAAGGTGCTTCGAAGAATCTCAACCATTAACTGGTCTGTTGACAATCATACAAGTTAAAGCTGTTTAATTGGTCGTGAATGTATGTGTAGCGGATTGCTTGTATAATCTTTTTCGTATTCACTAGTCTACTTGCACATTTTTCAATGAAAAATGTAAGCCAAACTGTCGACTTTGTTTGCACTATTGTGAAGTCAAACTCATTATCATTCATTTCCATTTTAGTCCATTAATGATTAATTTTCCGTATCTCATGTGCCTCGAGATTATTGCAAAATTTGCGTGCATTTTTTTAAAAATTTGGCAGCATATTTACCCTCCTATCACGAGAAAGCGCTCTTACGAGCTCGCTTAGGAGTTGCCAGCTCGCTTAGGAGTTGTCTACCACACCAAGATTGGGAAATCCCGTTAAGAGCCTTTCCCAGGGGCACAGCAAGTAAAGTTGCCGGCTTGTTCTTACACTGTCCTTTTAATGCAGAACGTCAAGCAGGGAAGCTATGAATACCAATTTTAATGTCATTGGTTTGATCCGACTTGGAATCAAACCAAGGTCTACAGCTCCCGAGGCAAACACTCTTACCACTAGGCCATCTGAGCTGTTTACAATTCACATACTTTGCTGAAGAGTACAATATATGCAGTTCAAAGGGTTTTTTGAACAGGTGTTGTCTTGCATGTAAGCAACGTAATTATAGCCATTACGTAATATCACTTGCTAGAACCCGTGCTGCTTATCTCCACAGTCTTTTTTCACCAGCACCTTTTATGTTAATTTTTTTTTTCTTTTTTCGCAACGTCAGCATTCAAAATATACAGCTTTTAACTAACACAAGCGTTTTTATTGTAGAAATTATCTCAGTAACGGTTGCAGCAAGAATTATGGAAAGAATAATCGTTAACCTTGGCAAGGCCCTTACGCAAATAGTACCAGTTTACCATCCACAAAAACAAAATAGACATAATTTTAAACACTTAAAAGTTTTAGCCAACAAAATGTAAAATACATTTAACCAAGCAATTTGAATTATTGCTTATATGCATTGCATAACCCCTGTTCTTGGTTTGAAATACCGTACTACATTTTTGTGTAGATTCAGTATGATTGCACAAAATGATAAACATAGATATTTACAAAAATCAGTGTGTATGAGTCAAATATTGCAATCAAGAAATAACACTACCAGGCAGTGGCTTTTGCAGAACGTCCAGTTATTAACATCACAGCGAAATTCACACCCGAAACAGCAAAAATAATAACTGGTTCTTATAAAGCCGCAAAATGTATGAAACTCACCGTATAAAAGTGCTGGCAAGAACTCATATAAAAGCACAGGCAAGTACCGGCAATATCGCAAATATCATTCAAATGCACAATTATCACAAGCCTTTTCACACAATAAGAGGAAATCGTAAGTTGACCGAAGCAGCCACGGGCTGAAACATAACATCGAAGTAACCACGCAACCATGATGGAATTAAAGTTAGAATCTTAAAACTTTTTAGCCTAGCATTGGCTCGTTCTTCATGAATTCGACACTTTGCAATGCTTTTAGTTTGAATAATTTCATTTTTAGACAACTTTCCATGTTCAAGAAATGGTGGAATGTTAAAAACTTACTCCTGGAGGTACAATGTTTTGGATCAAAAATCCTTTGTCAGCAAGAATAAGATTACCTGCGACAAAGTGATTTAAAATCCCACACTTTTGAACAATGTGTTTTACAGATGTAGACCCAGCACACAGCTTACTGACAAATGTAATCACACCATTGGGAGCTACTCCAACAAGTGCTTTAAGTGAGTTCATTGACTTATTAGTAGAATTTGTTAGACGTTGTAAATCCATTCGTTTTGGAATAACAACTTCTATGTCAGTACAATCCACTATCATTCGGCAATTCGGAAAGTCAGCAAATGCAGCTGAAATTCTGTTTTTCAATCGCGATGGCACATGTGACTTCAAATCAACAAACAGCAATTCATGTAACACATAAATAAAAGTCAAAACTATGTTTGAAATCGTGGTTTTGCTGCTTAAAAATAACTTTGCAAGATGCAGATTTGTATAATTTTGCCTTAACTTCATCAATGTAATAATAATCTAATCTTCAAGCTTAATCGCCTTAACTTTTCAGTTATAAAAATATAAAATTTCACCTTTAAATTTTTTTGTATATACAACTACCAATAAAAAAAGATTTTTTGTAGAAATACCAGTTTCTACTCTAATCATTTTTTCATTCAAATTGTCAACTGAATAAAATCTGTTGGTGCCATTGAACTAGTTCAAAGTTAAAAGATCATCAGGCAGCACCAACTCATCCATTGAAACCTCATCAAACTTCTCATCAGTAAAATCTGGAGAAATATTTTTTTCAGAAGCATCAATGGGCTTACTTTTCTGCTTCTCTGAAGATGGTTTTTCAACTGGGAAGAGTTTGTCCATACTTCTTGTAAATATTGTTGGATTATTTTTTGTTTCATCTTGAAAATGGTAACTGCTCAAATGAAAATTCACGTTTCCTTCTTGTCAGCTCTTCTGCAAAAAATTAAAATTATTTATGAACTAATTGCTACTGTTAGCAGGACATTTTCAATATAATGACTAACGTAAGATATATCTCAAAGTTAGACTAAACTTTAGTTACCTATTTTAGCCGTTCAAAATGCTACAGGTCATTCAACATAACAAAAGACTTTGCATAGTCTAGACCTCTAATATGTTTCAAGACTTTCTCTGATCAAGAAGAGCTGTAGCTCGGGTAGTACGCCAAATCAATAAAAAAGGTTCAGCTCACCAAGTGTAGTCAGATTACTACATAAATTATGCAACTGCACACTGCTGCAAGTCGGCTTACTGGTAATTTGCGATTCCGAAAAAGAGCAGCTGAGCAGGGCATGTAGGCCTACACTAGAGACTAGCCAAAATAGGATGATAAAACCTAACAAATTTTATTGAGTGCATTGTTAGGACAATAATTTTAAATCAGTCAAAAACTTGTAAAAATCCTAGCAAAGTGATATGCCTATTTATTTAGGAAAAAAGGAATGCTATGCTTACCTTATCAGTTATCAATGCTATCCATCTTCAAAGCTTTCGCCTGGCTTTTGAAAACCGATAAAAACTACAATTTGTTTCTTCACACTGATGGTTAGGCCTACCCTACTGCCTGGTACAAAACACCGAACTATCAAAAGTAGTGGGTAAAACCAGCCTTGACAAAACCTAACTGGCGGCAGTACCAACGTCGGCCACAGAAACCAGCCGCATGCTACCAGCAGCTGCGTAGCTATAATAAAGCAAAAATAGTGTAGAACCAGTGAAAGCGGTTGCTAGAAACAGCGCCACCTAGCACTTTACCACTCTATTTTGAAGGAGTTGGAGTTTTTGAGTATATTTTTGATAGGTGCAACCCCAGAGGGGGAGACCATATTAGCCTAAATGCGGATGAACAAGGGCATAACATAGAAGGAGAAGAGTGGACTCAGCTTGCTTAAGATACCTGCATCTTTGGCCACCTTGACTTCAATTTGTTTGATATGATTTTTAAATAGAAGTTTCGAGTCCAAGTTAATACCGAGGTATTTACATGATTCTCCGCAAGCTATTAAGGAATTGTCATAATATAGGCCTGTCTCAAGATTTAAGGGGGGTGAGTTCAGTTTCGAGGGAATAAGCAGGACATTACATTTTTTAAAGTTTATTTGTAGCTTATTAGTATAGCACTAATTTTTAAGATAATTCAGTTCAGTATTATATTTAGTTTCTACAACTGTCGTCTGCAAAAGATCGAGATTTGGAAGAGATTATATTAGGAAGATCATTGATATAAATGAGGAAGAGTAAAGGACCATGGATAGAGGCTTAGGGTTCAACCATGTTACCATAGAGCGAGACAGCGCTGTTTTGGGGTTTTAGCGCTCATCAACCTCCCTCATGTAGGACAATATTCATCTTCCAGAACGAATGACCTTGCCAGGATCACTCATCCCTTCACATAAATATATCTTAAAGGATTTAACCTTTGTGGTACGTAGGCCAGGAAACTTTTGTGGTAGTGTTAGTAACCTTTGTGATACAGTAGCCTTTGTGGTGCATAAACCAGGAAACTTTTGTGGTACAGTAGGCCAGGAAGAGCATTGCTTTTTTAGTGCACCAACGTTACTAGATTGAGCAGAGGAGTTGACGTTGTCTTTATACAAATTGTTTCCTAGAAGTAAGGTAACTTTCAACTAATTAGTGGGCAGGCTCTCGAATTTCGTAATGATACAATTTTTAAACAATATATTGCGAGAAACCATGTCAAAGGCTGTACGTAGGTCCATGAGCAGCATTGCAATATGTTCTTTATTTTTTATAGAGTCATTGCCAAAAGAGGTAAGAGGGCAGGCTCTCAAATTCCGTAATGATGCAATTTTTAAACAATATATTGCGAGAAACCGTGTCAAAGGCTGTACGTAGGTCCATGAGCAGCATTGCAATATGTTCTTTATTTTTTATAGAATCATTGCCAAAAGAGGTAACATCTAAATGCAAATGTAGAACACTATGCCCTTTTTAAATCCATGCTAGTAATCGTACAAGATGTCGTGCTTATGAAAAAATTTCGTTACCCAATCTTAAAAAATAAACAGAGATATTGTCATAACCACTTGCCTAATGAAATATTTCGATTTGATTTTGTTATGGTAATGTAATATCTTAAAAAGTTATTCCAAAAAGCGATATACCGGTAATGTGCGAATGCAGTTTTCCAAAATTAGAACTCCTGCAGACAGGCCTAGCTTTGCCGAAAATGTGCTGGCCGGTTAGCTCAATTGCTAAGCGCACGCAATCGGTGCGGGAGGTCTGGGGTGCGACTCCTGGCCGGGTCAAATTAGCGCAGTGTCGCCAACGGCTTTCCACCGCTGCGATGTTTCCTCGGAGCTGTGTTGCCCAGGCTTTAAGCCGCGAAGAAGGGCAAGGGCCCCGCCACTCGTAACAGGATTCGGCGTAATCCTACGAGTACAATGAAGGTTTGACTTTTTTTGATTTGATGCTGAAAATGTTTCCACCAAAATGCTTTATATTTGGTGAACAAGTCGCATTGAAGGAAAAAAAAAACAATCGAACATTATCTTAAAACTTGTTCAAATAGCACTAAATTTGCAATTGTAGGAGCACGTACACATACGTAGCAACGGCTGACGTATTGTGACGTCATAAAAACCAGCCACTGATTAACCGTTGTCACAACCGGATGCTGGGATGCAAGTTACCAACTTTTACGAGATGCCAGTGCTGGGCACTTTCTCTGGAACTGCTGAAGCGCAACGCAATAAAGCGCAACAATTGCGGTAAGCAAAAAAAGCGCAGCGCAACTTCCGCAATCTGGCTTTGAAAGTAAGCAATGCGCAACTCAACTTCCGCAATTGTACTTGAGAAGTGAATAAAGCGCTACGCAACTTCCGCAGCATATTTTTAAGGTGGAGCGCAGCGCAGCTTCCGCAACATTATTTCAAAGTGGAGCGCAGAACAACTTTTTTGTAACTATATAGACGTCACTCCGGTACCGGTATTAAGCAATTAACTAGTTTCCTACATTACAACACAACAACACTCACAAGTTGATTAGCAAACACAACGGTACTACGCAATTAACTGTTTTTCTACCAGGGCTGCGAACTTGATCCAGTTTTATTCGAGTTCAAGTTTGAGTTTAACCTATTGTAGCAAGTCCGAGTTCAAGTTCGAGTTCTCAAATTTAATTATTTACGAGTTCAACAAAAATAATCTTTTTTGAGTTCAGGCAAATGAATATTCAAAATCGAGACAACTTTTTCACCGCCGGTGCTCATGCAATTAAAAAGATAAAATATTTTGCTCGTGCAGTAGGTTCAAGGCTGTGCCTCAGCTGTTTAGTACCATCGAAATTGTCAGTGTTGTGGTCACAATTAAACAGCAAACTATATTTCGTAATGATCTTTTATTTCCAACAATTTAAATATCTTTCTAATGACCTCGAACAGTTTTATTCGAGTTCAGAAAAAATATTTTTTCGAGTTCGGCAAAAAGTTCGAGTTCGAAGCCCTGTTTCCTACATTACAGCACAGCAACAGACGCACATTACAGCACAACAACAAAAACAAGTTTAGTTTATTAACAAACACAACTGTAGAATATTGTGTTTTATTTTACCATTTTTTTATTGACTGTTGTCGCTTCTGAGTGTCTCACTATTCACTTACCTGGTTTCGAACGTGTGTTACTCAACTTAAGTAATCAAGTAGCTATTGCACTCACGAAGTTGTTGTTGTTGTTCACGTCAGTTCGAGCTAACCTTTATCATTCATTGCACAGTTTTTCTGTGGTTAGCTACTGTAAGTTGCAGTTACCAGTTCTAAATAGCTTTTTCAGCTGGTTAGCAAACTGAGTTTTTACTGAAGTAACAGTACAGCACATGACGTTTAAACAAGCTTTATTTTTCAGTTTGCATATTATTTTCAAGATTTAGCTGTTTGAGTAGATTTATATTTTAATTTGTCAATGTCAAGTTGTCAAATGTGTGTGTCACGATCCACCCAATTCAGGTATGCAATGATTGCTCGCTAGTGGAGATCTTTACTGCGTACAGTTAATTAATTTCGCTTTTATTTCGTTTTAGTATTTGGGGATTATTGCGGAACAATTTTCTATTGAGTTGTGAATCTCGATGAGCTCGATTCGCAACAGTTTTTAAACCGTCCTAACGTCCATAGTCAATTTTTTACTCGAATTTCGTTCAATCTTGTTTGTGCATGAGTTTGCACCCTCCCGCATCATTGTTTTACCACGTCTATATCGTCAAAAGCTTGAAATTAAACCAAAGAAGGATTTTACAAGTGACTGGATTGTGGTTGCGGTCGAGTAAGAGGAAAGGACGCGTTGAAACTAGAGAATCAAAGCGTAGATACGCTACATAAAGTTTAAAAACTTGCTGTCGTCGAAGATTCTGAATCCGCATTTGTTCTACTTTGTTGAAGCTGAAGAGTTGGTTCGTTCAGTTACAGCGCAACTTGACTGATTTCAAGGTATTGCAAATTGGAGTTTTAATCTGCTTATTTTGAATTTATATTATTGGTTTTTGTTGTGTTAGGGTTTTTTTGGTTAAGTTTATTGTTGTGCGTTTGTGAGTCTGATTGACGATGGATAACGCTATGACTAACTTAAGTGAAACCCTGCACGCGTTGCAAACTAAATATTTGATCGCTGATGGCCTTATGCTGCGAGTTGAAAACGAATGCATCGTAAGGAATTTGGTCACTGATACCAATAGTGATTTTGACAACCTTATGG